>JAJOZX010000081.1:392500-522500 GCA_023014485.1 Bathynomus jamesi | reverse complement strand
GTGTATGTATGTATGTTTATTTTTGTAACCTATATATTGCCTTGATCTGTCCTTTCACTCCAGTGTTCCTGAGGATGTCATTAGACGAAAGCGCTTGAGCACCCCTTTGTGTTTCTTTTTCCTTCGTGGTTTTATTCATCATATATATATATATATATATATATATATATATATATATATATATATATATATCGGTTATTTGAATCGGTTATTTGAATCTTTTTCAAATTATTTTAATTATTTTACCAATTGTAATGACAGTATATGAAGGTAATAATTAATAATAAGTAATATGGAAAATAAGAGAATGTATTACAATAAAGAAAAATAATAATAATAATAATAGTCCTTTAATCTTTATGCCAATGTAAATGTAAACGTAAAACAGACGCGTTAATAGCGTTACTTTAACAAAAATCACATTTCATTTTGTCGACGTTCCATCTTACGCGAATATATATATATATATATATATATATATATATATATATATATCACATTTCAAATTACGTTTCACATTTTCGCTGGAAATGACTAATCTAACCTAACTTAGCATAAACTAACCCGGCATAATGTAACCCACTCTAATCTGACCTAATTTAAACCGACTTTTTAGTATCGACATTGCGCAGATCGACTTTGTTCCGCTACCCGGTGCTAATAATAATAATAATAATAATAATAATAATAATTTGCGGCCCCTACGAATCCGCATTAGACTCCCCAAAGTGCCAATAAAACCGAACTAAATTTTTTAGTTTACTTCATACAATGGCAAAAGTTGCTAAAAGTCTTTCAGTTGACCCGAAACTCGCTAGCCAAGAATGAAGAGAGCTAAAGAAGGAACAAACTCCTTCTGGTAAGCCCGAGTCCTTGATTTTACTTTTGGTAAAATCTAAAGTTTTCCACCATTTTCCTGCCGACTGTTAATTAATGAGTCGGTAAACGCGAACGAAGGAAATAAGGACTGATCCTTTATCTTTAGTAAATAGAGAGTAGGTAAATACAGTACATACTCGGGATTGTAGGAGTTTAACCGCTTCTCCGTCTCTCCTCTTGGCATTCATTTAAGTTTTTGCCTGAAATCATAAAATGAAGAGAGGGAGGAAATTACATCTATTTTGCAATATTAAAAGCAATTAATTATTTTCAAAATAAGAAATGAAGTTAATTAAGGAAAATGCATTTTAAAACGTTTTATAAATATTTTAAGTTAAAATTCTGCTAAAAGTGACATAGGAAAACGCCATATTTTTTAATTAGTCTACCATAAATTGGAAGCGTAAACTTTTAGTAATTTTTTTGGTAATAAAAAGATAGTTACGGTAAAGTTAAATGATAAATTAATGTTAATTTACTGCTTAATTTAAGGGTGAACTTACGTAATAATCGGTGTTTATACATTTCTTAAATACAACTATGAATAAAATAAAAAAGTAATTATTTCACTCATTGAAATCCAAAATCCGCAGTAAAACCTTCCAAAAAACAAAACTAGTAATCCCTCTCCACAAAAAAAACAGTAAAACGCAAGCGAACTGGGTTTTTGCCAACCCTGTGTAAGAATTCGAGTAAAGCTGCGGAAAAGGAAACCAGTCAGATGTCAAACGGGGTTTTCAAACAAACACAAAGGGGGGAACAGGGGGAATTTGTCTCTGTGTCTTTGGTTTTCTTGGTTTCGTACGGGGACTTTTCCAGTTTTTCTTCTAATCTTTGTTCGCGATTCCTCACAACCATTTTTACTGCGATGGTATATTAACTTTACTGATTTAAGCCATTGAAGGCTTCGTTTTTCCAAACCCACCGTTGGGAAGGTATTGAATCAAAAGAATGCATTCAAACTCCACTTAATTTTAAACTATGACAATTACTGAACATCCTCAATTTTAGGAAAATTTTTCATATAAAACGATTTTAGGGTGATAAAAAACAAAATAGGGGTCCGGAAGATTTCTTGATTCACGTAGGAAATGGGTCCTCAATCTGAAAAATGTTTGGGAAACGCTGTTACACACACACACACACACATATATATGTGTATATATATATATATATTATAATATATATATATAGAAACGACGTAAGTATAGAGGAGTGTTCTGCACACGAGGAAGAGAAATAACGAACAAATGAAAAATGAGGTGACCGCCCGGGAATCGAACCCAGGATCTTCCGATTGCCGGTCAGATATGCTACCACTACACCACTGGCCTCGATTAGTCAGAAGTCGCAATTCTCCTACATAGGGCAGAAACCAATGCCTTGAGAGGGCACCCTCGCAAATCGTCGTTTCTATACATTAATATACTGCGTGGTCATTGCAGTTAAATGTACATATTCACGATTTGCGAGGGTGCCCTCTCAAGGCATTGGTTTCTGCCCTATGTAGGAGAATTGCGACTTCTGACTAATCGAGGCCCGTGGTGTAGTGGTAGCATATCTGACCGGCAATCGGAAGATCCTGGGTTCGATTCCCGGGCGGTCACCTCATTTTTCATTTGTTCGTTATTTCTCTTCCTCGTGTGCAGAACACTCCTCTATACTTACGTCGTTTTTATACATTAATATACTGCGTGGTCATTGCAGTTAAATGTACATATTCACGATTTGCGAGGGTGCCCTCTCAAGGCATTGGTTTCTGCCCTATGTAGGAGAATTGCGACTTCTGACTAATCGAGACCCGTGGTGTAGTGGTAGCATATCTGACCGGCAATCGGAAGATCCTGGGTTCGATTCCCGGGCGGTTCACCTCATTTTTCATTTGTTCGTTATTTCTCTTCCTCGTGTGCAGAACACTCCTCTATACTTACGTCGTTTCTATACATTAATATACTGCGTGGTCATTGCAGTTAAATGTGTGTGTATATATATATATATAACTTTTTAATTAAATAAAATTATTCAAAAAATTTAAAAATTATTTTTACTATTTATTAATATTTTTGGAAAGGATTCTAAATTGTCTTCCATTTTTCGTCTTCCAGAAGTTCGTGTTCGTCCTCGGCCTCATTGCGTTTGTGGTGTCCACAATAGCGGAGAAGAACAAAGAGAATATTAGGATATTCGGAGGAAGTGGTTTTGGAGGCGGAATCTTTGGTGGGGGCTCCTTCGGAGGAGGAAGCAGCAGTGGTTGTACATACTGGTGTAGGAACCACAAAGGAAAATTCTACTGCTGTCAAGGTGACGATGAACCAATTGGCCCAGTGGGTATTAAACGTGGCCGCTGTCCCCCTCGCCGCCCAGTATGCCCGAGATTTGTAGGTGGTTTTGGACCTCCAAAAACCTGCTCCAACGACTACTCTTGCCCAGAGAAAGAGAAATGCTGCTCAGACGTCTGTCTCGAAGTTAACGTCTGTAAAACCCCGCACAGCCGATTTGGACGCGGATTCGGACATAACAGACGAGGACACGGCCATGGATTCAGACATAACAGACGAGGACACGGCCATGGATTCTGATTCGGACATAACAATCGAGGACACGGCCATGGATTCGGATTCGGACATAAGAGACGAGGACATGGCCGTCGATTCGGACATAACATACCAGGCAGATCTGGTACATATTTCCATCAATAAAAGTGTTTCACTCGATAGAATTGTATTTTTATATGTTCATTATTCCAAACTATCGTATTTTATTTATTATTTTTAAGTTTTATTCATTCGATATAATAAAGTGTTAATTAATTATCTGAATAACAAAAATACAATCACTGGAAAATATTTGGGAATTTATTATTTTTTATTATCCAAAGTTCAGCTCCTATGAATTTGTTTTTAATAAATATATTTTATAAATAAATTTATTTTTAAGCGTACGAGACTGGTTTTGTTTGTCATTTACCTTCGAGATACAGTAAAAAAAAAAAAAAAAATCACGTTCATACGTCTTTGTTGGTGTCCAAAATTTACGTCAGTCAGAAAGAGCAAAGAAACAATAAGGAACTTCTTAAACGATGTGCTTCAGTAGTTTGTAACTTAAGTAACTCGTAAGTACCTTTAAATATAATTATAAAATCAACAGCTGTAGAATATGAGCAGTTAATGAAGTAGGAAATATAACATGAATGGCATTTTATAAAATTAAAAGTAAAATATTCTGAAAAATAAGAAAAAAACGTGTCTTTGATTTTCTGTTTTATACAGGGTGATTCGTAAGTCCTGTCCCAAAAGTATTTACCGTAGTTAATTTGGGGACGGGACTTTTGAATCACCCTCTCTATACCGCTGGTTAAAATCACGCGGATCATAAAGCTTCACACGAGCGAAAGCCTCCTCGTGACAGGGGCCGAGCTAGCTAGGGGCAGGTGAGGCAGTGCCCAGGGGTTCGGGCCTTTGGGGGGGGGGGGGGGCCAGGGTCGTTTCAACAAGTCATAAGAAGTTATTTGAGAGAGCAACAAAGCTAGTAAATAAATATAAAAATTATATTTCCTCTGGATTTCCGAGTCAATTACTCTCTTTTCGAATGTGCTTAAAAACAGACATTGAAAAAATGACGACAATCCATGAGCTATATTCATTTTTAATTAAAGACAACAGTACTTTGCGCTCAAGTTTTCCCGAAGTTGTGACTGCCATAACATTGTTCCTCACAATTCCTGTGACAGTTTCAAGTGCGGAGAGATCGTTTTCAAAACTTAAACTAATAAAGAACTATCTTCGAAATTCTATGAATGAAAGAAAAAGGTTAAGTGGACTCTCAATTATATCAATTGAAAACAAGAAAGCTACAAATATTAACTTGGACGATTTAATTAATGAATTTGCTGAAAGAAAGGCAAGAAAAGTCAAGTTCTGATGTTGTCGTAAGTAAACTTTTATTTCACGGTATCCTTTTTAAAGCTCAATATTTTGCATAATGTTTTGCCTTCTATGCCTCCATGCGTACGAGTAGTATCATAATTCTTAAATATATACTAAATAAATAATGCAAAGAAAAGCAATATAAATGTATAATAAAAATTTTGTTAGGGGGCCCGTAACACTCTCGCTCCGTTCCTGCCTCGTGACATTGTGAAAATGAGACTCGCGTTAATAGTTTAATCTTCTGCACAAAACATATACTTACAATTCAGTGAATATAGTTTTATAAAGTGTAATTTTTACTGTGTTTTTGCTTGATTGAAATTACGAATTTAAATTAAAAGTTATCCAAAATGTATACTGTACATGTTACATACATCGGATCACCTGAAGATCAGGGACCCCAGCCTTCTTTAGTTAGCTTTATAAGGCTAACTAACGAAAATATCACGACCTAACCTAACCAATCGTCAAGGGCGAACGGTTGACCTAACGATTGGTTAGGTTAGGTCGTGATATTTTCGTTAGTTAGCCTTATAAGACTAACTAGAGAAGGCTGGGGGCCCTGATCTTCAGGTGATCCCATACATCAAACCCCTTCCGTGACGATTCGGGAGACCCGAGTAACCTCGCATTGGCACAGACTAAATACTAAATATATTAACTATTGCAGTGGCTAATGAGAAAAAAAAACCGAGATCTTCCTGCCGCTTTAAGTAATTTACATAACATTTGCGTTGTGCGTAAGGCGACATCAAAGGTGGGTAATTACGGTTCTCCTGGAATCGATTATTCCGCTCTGCGGGCAACACTATCGGAATTGATTCTAATTCCACCCTCAGTCAAGGCAAATGGAGTTTATTCGAATCCAAATTCTAGATTCGAGTAAGATTCTGAGAATTGATTCCGTTTCCAATCTCATCCTCGGGGAACTGCCAGGAATTTGATTCCAGTTCCGAAATTAATCCCAATTCTAATTCCATCTTGAGGCAAACCCAACAGAAATTACTTCAACTTTAATTCCACTTTCTGGAAAGAACCTCGGAATTAATTTCAATTCTGCTTCCACCCTCGGGGACAAGGCCGCCCCCTCCCCCAAGTAATTTATTTAAATTTCATCCTGAAACGAGCCCGTCAGAATTATTTTCAATTTTAATTCCACCCTCGAGTGTGGACGCTTGGAATTAATTCCAATTCTAATTCCACCCTCAGACAAACCCTTCAAAGTGATTGCTTAACTCCCTTCGTAACAGCGAAGGTCACGTGACGGAGGGGACCTACAACTTTACGCGGGATCCGATATATTATCTAAACGCGGAGGATGGTCCCCTATCCAACCACTACCCAGACTCAATGTTGCTTAACTTCGCTGATCGACGAAAGCGGTGTTGCGACATGGCTGGAGTCGTAAAATCCCCAGAAATATAATTATGGGAAATATTCCCGGAAACATTCCCAGTGCGGGAATTTGACCTATATTTTACGAAGATACAAGAATGAATAGAAGTAAGACTGAGGCCTTTTAATAAATTTGAAATAATTTTAGTTGGAAAAATTCAATTTTTCCCAAGAAGGAGCATTTCGGGGAGGGAAGGAAAGCCTAAATAGGTTATTGGGTGCAAGCAAGTGCTAACGTTGGCATGTTGCCAGGTTTAACCAAAACGTACTAACTTATATATTATGCTAATTATATATGCAAGACGAGAGATGACAAAACACCACATTTTACGAGGAGTCACAAATAGGTAGGTATATGATCCTAACTTAATCTTCGCCCTCTTCGCTCGATATGACAACGTTTTCAGCAGTTGTGTGGTAAGACAAAGCTTCCTCATCTTCTTCCTCAGTACCGATTTCAGCAGTAGATACGCTCGGAGCGTTTGTAAGTGACGCCGTTGACATAGTAAGTACTCTGTTAGCGCAAACTTCTTTTCGTTGATACCTCAAACCAATCAAATACTCGTAGAAGTTTCGTTTCTCATGCGTAGCTGCGCCGTGTTTTATGTATGTGTCCCGCGAGTTTAAACAGTTAAGGCTAAAATTAGCATACATACGGTAGTTGTTTATTGTATATTTTTAAATCAGAATATAAATAATTATAATTATATAATATATAATTATAAAACTTATTTCTTAATTAAATAAATCTCCATCTCTGAGTAAACCCCTTTGTTTTTGGTTTACCCACTCAAAAATATAAAAAATTACTAATTTCTCTTTAAAAATAAGATATTTTTTCCACGTGTGATTATATCGCACAATGTGGATAACGCAATAAGCACGCGCTTTTCATCATTCCCTCGATTAAATGAACTCCACTAACTGCATGCGCAAACGCATAATGTGTACAGGCTTATACACTATACAGTCAAAAGTCTATACAAAAGATTAGGACAAGTCATAAGCAATCTTATTAAAACTGAAAAAGAAGCACTTTCACGCGAGTAACTATACTCTCGATATATATGAGGAATGGTATATAAAATATATGACCATAAAGATGCAAGTCTAGATATCAAGTGTGAGATAGAAATATTAATAGAGATATTTTGGATGAGATAAATTGAATTAAGATGGTGAGAGTTGGCTTAACATGGAACTATTTTGTTACAATTAGTGATAAAAAGGCAAGAGGCAACATCTGCAGTGAGGACCTTATACAATGTGAGGCACTGAAACCTTAATTTTTCGGAAGTACTTCTGGGAATATTCCAGGGCTTACAACTCTAGACATGGCCATGACGTAGCCCAAAAACTCTTCAGAACTGATTCCAATTCTTACTTTCATCCTCAGGCAAGACTCTCGGAATTGATTCCAGTTCTAATTCCACCCTCAGGCTACACACTCAGCCTTAATTTTAGGCTAAATCTGACTCCGGGTGGAGAAATATTTTATTTCAATCCTAGTTTTAATTCCGGTTAAAAAAACATCGATGCCGGATTCAATTTCGATTCGGGAATCGGCCTGGCCAGCTCAGTTCTAAAACTGTACAGTTTGGGGAAAAACGTTCGCCTAGAAATGTAACGCTTCTAAAAAGCATGAAAAAAATGTTGATTAATGAAATATCAAAAAACAAAACCCAGTCATTACCAATTAGTAATTTTTTACGCTTTTCAGAACGTTTACGTTTGAAGAACTTTTTTCCGCTTCTAATTTCTAATTAAATAAAAATGTTACATATTAAAACTGAAACTTGCTTTTTTAAAACACAAAATGACAAAAAGGACACCATTTTCGAATGAATTTAATGTCTGAATATTTTCCACACTTTAAAGCTCGTTAGAACTTCTTAGCCTAGGGCCGTAAATAAGCGAGCACATAAAACAAAGAAAATTCGCATTACAATAAATAAAAATGTATTACGTAATTTAAAAATAGATTATTTACTAAAATAAAAAATAATCTACCGACCATTTTTAATGTAATTAATGCAATTATTGATAATATTTTTCTGTAATTAACCCGTAATTACCGCTTCTAATTTCTAATTCTTATTGCGTAACTAACAAAATGCATTACA
Source organism: Bathynomus jamesi (assembly GCA_023014485.1). Taxonomy (NCBI): domain Eukaryota; kingdom Metazoa; phylum Arthropoda; class Malacostraca; order Isopoda; family Cirolanidae; genus Bathynomus; species Bathynomus jamesi. Next base: position 514,174 of record JAJOZX010000081.1, on the reverse strand, counting down.
TGTTCTGGATTTCCACAGAAGACAATAGCGAGAAACGTTTGGCTCTGGAAAATTAGGGTTATTATGGATGACGTCATAGCGTCAAGGATACGCTTGCAAAAATTTATTTAGATATGTGTGTGTGTGTGTGTGTGTGTGTGTGTCAGAGCTGGGCACTTCCGCAAACCGCAAATTCCGCAATTGCGGAAGTATGTTTTTCGTTTGCGGATTTGCGTTTGCGGCAAAGTCATCGCAAATTAGTGAATTTGCGTTTGCGGATTTGCGTTTGCGGAAGTAATTTTGAGTTTGCGGATTTGCGATTGCAAATCCGCAAACTCAAAATCACTTCCGCAAACGCAAATCCGCAAACGCAAATTCACTAATTTGCGATGACTTTGCCGCAAACGCAAATCCGCACACGAAAAACATCTTCCGCAATTGCGGAATTTGCGGTTTGCGGAAGTGTTTGCGGAAGTGCCCAGCTCTGGCTCAGCCTGTGTGTGTGTGTGTGTGTTCAGTAATAAGTGATATTAAAGATTTTTTTTTTTATGCAGGACGGAAGGGCCAAGGGCGAATGCCCGCAAAAACGCCCCCCCCCCCCCTTCCCCCAATAGAAGAAGAGAGTCAAAATCAAGGTCCAGGGTTTTCGAGATGCCTAGACACTCTACGTTTGAAAGATTGGACGTCATAGATAGGGGGAAGGATCAGGGATTTTTTTAAGGAATTTTTACTAGTGGGCCACTTTAAAAAAAAAAAGGGCACATATACAGTATCTAAGAAGAGCAGACACCAAGTACTAATACTAATATACTAATAAAATACTAATCACTAAATAAAATACTAATCACTACCTCATCTTCGGTACCCACAGGTATTCTCTATCTATATAAGCAGTAACAGTAAAATGAAAACCAACACTAAACATCGAAAAAAGCGAAAACGTTACCTCCAGTTCCTCTAAAGTCTAAATTCTAAACGCACATAAACAATCCCTCTAACCGCCACAGTGAGTCACTCAGCTGATCGCTCCCATTTTCTTCTCAAGTGCATGGGAGACCTTGCTAGAATCAATATTTTTACTCCAAAGCTTAAAATTGACTAGCGGGCCAATAGAATGTGACTAGTGGGCCAAATACAAGGGCAAATGGGCCATTTGGCCAACTAGTATATAGGTTAAAAAAGCCCCTGGGAAAGATGGACTGAGGAAGATTGTTCCAGAGTTGACAGGTTGAGTAGATGAAAGATTGAAAATACCGATTAACCCTTGCGTTCGAGAGTTGGACAGAAAAGGAATGAGAAAATGTGAAAGTCTGGTACTGCGTGCTCTCCTTAAAGGAGGAGGCACGCAGTTAGAGTGTTCAGAAGAGCAGTGTCCGTTATAATAGCGATAGTAAAGAGAGACTGAGGCCGTTTTGGAAAGAGAGTATACGTGATCTTTCCAGGAAAGATGACGAGAAAAGGAAACGTGAAGAATGTTAAGAGAAGAGGAAGGACTGAGTTGCGCGTTGTTGAAGGTAAGGGGATAGTCGTGGGAATAGTAAGGTAAGGGGATAGTCGTGATATGAATGATATTATCAACTATTAAAATAATAAAAGATGATCTGAGTTTGTTTTGCGACGCCTTTATATCTTCCCGACCGTGGATTTCGGATAACTCTTCCCACGAGGATCTATAAATCGACTTTGGCTTTTGAGCGGACAATGTTACGCGAAGGATAAAGGTAATGATGAATCCTTTTTGTACATTTATTCTTAAATTTATGGAAGTAATGTTGTGGAATTATATGGACAACGAGACGAGGAAGTATTTCCTTCAGTACAAATCCTTCTTTTGCGCAATCAAGTCTTAGGCGAAGCGCCTTTTCAGTCCCTAAATTCTCATGAAGCTACGCGCGCTTTTATAGGAATAATGGGTAAAGGAGATTACATAAAATGGGGGATTAAAAGATGCTATTCTATTATAAACAATTAATTTTGGGAAGAATCCATATTAATAATAATTTAACTTAACATTATAGGACTAATGGGTTTCCGCATTATTAGTATAATAATATATATAAAAATTCGTACCCTTTTTATAAAATAAATTAATAAAAAGTGTTAATTCCCAATTAATAATTAATTATTAATTAGGAATTAACACTTTTTATTCATTTATTTTATAAAAAGGGTACGAATTTTTTGGATCACCCAAAGATGAGGGCCCCCATGTATTCTTGTTTTTTGCTTCACAGTACCAAATATAATAATAAATTAAATTGAATGCCCGGTTAGGTCAACTGTACGCCTTTGACGATTGGTTAGGTTAGGTCGTGATATTTTCGTTAGTTAGCCTTATAAAGCTAACTAAATAAGGCTGGGGGTCCTGATCTTCAGGCCATCCAAAAAATTTATTCAATAATTTTAACGCCCTCCCCCCCCCTCCCCAAATATATGGGAAGTGAAAATAATTGAAAATATTGCACAAATCTATCGAAGTTGATCAAAAAGTGACTCAAATCAGTTAAAATTATGATCAAACGATTTTATATAAATAAAAATACAAAATTCTTTAACTGAATTTTTTTAAGTTATTTTTAAACTGATTAAAATTAGTCAAGGCTTAAAAATATCACGCGATTAAATAAATAATTTATGGGATAAGAAACAATTTGAAACGAAACATACGAAGAGAATAAAGAAGAAAATTTATAAACCAATTCATTTATTTAATATTTATTATCTTATTAAAACCTAAAATAATTCTATTATGTAATTATGGAAAACAATTTTTAAACAATAATATATATATATATACCGGGTGTCCGAGAATTATCTGTACAATTTTTGGCTGTTATTAAAAGTCAACCATGAAGTGTAGAAATTCCAGTGTTGTCCCATTTTACAGAGAAACTCATCAAGTTTTTTCTGATAAGTTTTCACAAGTTTTTTCTTTTTTGTACGCGGGTGACAGACATTGATGATTTAAAAGCAAGAATCACAGCTGTTATTGAGCGAATTGATGTGGATATGCTGCAGCGTACATGGCAACATTTGGATTATCGATTGGATGTTTTGCGAATCACTGATGGTGCACATATCGAATGTTTGTAACAACGTTACTTTAATAAAAGAAACTTTTGAAAATACAGATTCTAAATAATCTTGTTTAAGAATTTTACGTGTGTTATCAAGAATTTTATTAAAAGATGAAATTGTACAGATAATTTTCGGACACACTGGAATTTCTAAAAAACTTGTCAAAACTTGGTATCAGAAAAAACTTAATGAGATTCTCTGTAAAATGGGACAACACTGGAATTTCTACACTTCATGGTTGACTTTTAATAACAGCCAAAAATTGTAGAGATAATTCTCGGACACCCTGTACCTATATATGGTTTCATATGAAGTAAAATTTCAACATGAAAAAGAACATTTAAATATAAATGAAGTTGCTACCGGATGTATTTTCTGATAATGTCGTGAAGAAAAAGAAATTTGTATTAATAGAAATAACTAAAGTTATTTCTATTACATCAGTGTAACTTCATTATTAATTAAAAAGGAATACAACCAAATTTCAGGTTTACGACCTCCGCACATCTATAAAGTTATATTTATATACACCTTATGTTAACCCAAAGGTTCGTGTTATATATAAATTAAATGTTTATATATATATATATATATATATATATATATATATATATATATATTACTTTTTCCTGTAGGAAGGATAAGCCAAGGGCGAATGTCCGCAAAAATGTTAATGTTCCACCCACCCCATAGAAGAAGGAGAGAGCCGAAATCAAGGTCCAAAGTTTCCGAGATGCCTGTACAGTGTACACTACTCTGCGTTTGAAAGAATGGAGGTCATAGGCAGGGAGAAAGATGGACTGAGGAAGGTTGTCCCAGAGTTGACCGGTTGGTTGTGTAGATGAAACGTTGAGAATACCGATTAACTCTTTCGTTAAAGAGTTGGACGGGAAAGGAAAATGAGAATTTGTCGAAACTGGGAAGGCATCTAATCTTTTCTTTCAACGTCCTATATATTTATTATAACTACCATTTTGCAATAGTAATCCATCTGCAAACGTATCAGCATTTTTTTTCAGCAGGACATTTATGTACAATGACCACTTTGTAACGCACTGAGTGAGCGAGTAATCACGCCTGAGGGGTTACTGACGCGTAACTACTATATTCACTCATTCAACGCGTTACAAAGTGATCTTTTGTACGGGGTTTTAATATTTTCGCGAATAAATTACTCTGGTTTTCAATCGTCCAATCCGACTTTGTTCCAGTTAAGCCAAGTTCGATCTTACGCCATTTCAGGACGTAACACCGCTTCCCGTTCATCAACGAAATTTAGCGACACTGGGTCGGATAGTAGTTCGATGGGAGACCGTCCTTCGCGTCCAGACTATAGCGACCAGCTGTAGGTCCCCTTCTTCATATGACCTTAGCAGTGATGGGCAGTATCTAGATACATGTATCGCCGATACGTATCGATCGATACTTTTGTATCGGTATCGGTATCGCTTTAGCTACTTGACAAAAGTATCGATTTATCGGTATCGCTAAGGTCAATTTTCTTAAATGTATCGAAAAAAATCGATACTTCGATACATCGATACATTAATAAGAATTTTTAAATATTTAAATAGATGTTATAATATGACACTACTGAGTTATATTTATGAATATACATAAATAATAATATTATTAAATATTTATTTAATGACAGTACTACTCTACTGGTCACGTCACACAGTACGGCGCAACGTTTAAACACGTTTGTACTTGTGTTATTGAGATTAATTAACCATAATATAGAAACGCTCATAATATAGAAACGCTCATATAATATAGAAAGGGTAATAGTAATTACTTTTAATTGTTAGTGTAATATTTTCAGTCATTCATGTGTCCTACAAAATTAAAACATACTTTCATTAATTAAATAAAGCAATTGTTTTTATTTACATCTATAAAACCCATTAAAATGTCGTTGATTTTACTTACAGTGCGTACAAATTACTAGTATAAACAATAATATCTAATACCTACATATTAAATGAATAATTATAAAAATGTACCGGCGATACATGTATCGGTATCGGTATCGCTTAAGAAATCTAGAAAGTATCGGCGTATCGGTATCGCCTAAGACGTTCTTCATGTATCGATGTATCGGTATCGCTTTAGCGATTTTCATGTATCGATGCCCATCACTGGACCTTAGATGTTGCGCAGGAGGTTAAACAACCCAATCATTACTTGCGCCATTTCAGTTTAATTCCCATATGACCATTCCGATCTAATTTCAATTCGACCTTACTCCTAACCTAACAAAATTGATCTAACGTAACTTAATCTAATCTAACAGTAGCCTAATAGGGCATAAAGTAGTATAGTTCTATTTAATTCTGGTATATTCGACTTACTTAATCCACTTTGACTGATTCTACCTATTTTTCAGTTCGACCTTATTTCACTTCCAGATTTTGGGTTCGACTTTATTCCATTCGACGTAATTCCATTCAGCCTAATAATAATCAGTGAGGGCCAGAAACTGGCACTACGCCCATGGCCAACTAATACAGCTCAATGCTCTATTCCCGTATTATTATTATTATTATTATTATTATTATTACTATTATTATTACCAGCATGATAGAGATTCCAACTCCTGACCCGCGTCTTCACTTCGCCTATAAGAAAACGGTGTTACCCAGTGGCAGGGGCGTACCCAAAAATTTGCCGGGGGGGGGGGGGGGGCGAACTTGAAACTAATCGTAGAAATATAATTGAAATAGCGATAAATAATTTTTATGTACGTTCATGATGAGCTTATGTTCAGTTAGAGATGATTAACTAGCTACTGCTAAAACACATTATGAATAAAAATATAAAAATTATATAAAAAATATAGCAATTTTACTGGGATTAACAGTACTTTGATCATCATGCTCTGTAGAACCACTGTCAGTTTGAACATTTTTTCTTATGAAAAATTTATAAAGGTCCATTATCTTTAGTCCTGTGACACCCGCAAATAGTACTCTACAAAGTTACAAATAGAAATAGGAATTATTACTAACCATAACATTAAGGTCCATTATAATGAAAATCCAAACAAAATCCACACAAAATTTTGTGTGTGCAATACAATGTGAAAAATTGTAAATTAAATGAAAACTTTGAAACTAAATTTTAAAATGTGTAAAAAACTGAATACTAAATTTTAAAAATAACATAATGTTTCATTTCATTTATTAGTTACGTGTTTGAGACCAAGAGGCCTTCACACATGATCACACACACACATTCATACACACAAAGTTTTAATCAATACCGGGTGTCCGAGAATTATCTGTACAATTTTTGGCTGTTATTAAAAGTCAACCATGAAGTGTAGAAATTCCAGTGTTGTCCCATTTTACAGAGAATCTCATTAAGTTTTTTCTGATACCACGTTTTGACAAGTTTTTTAGAAATGTACGCGGGTGACAGACATTGATGATTTAAAAGCAAGAATCACAGCTGTTATTGAGCGAATTGATGTGGATATGCTGCAGCGTACATGGCAACATTTGGAGTATCGATTGGATGTTTTGCGAATCACTAATGGTGCACATATCGAATGTTTGTAACAACGTTACTTTAATAAAAGAAACTTTTGAAAATACAGATTCTAAATAATCTTGTTTAAGAATTTTAAGTGTGTTATCAAGAATTTTATTAAAAGATGAAATTGTACAGATAATGTTCGGACACACTGGAATTTCTAAAAAAACTTGTCAAAACTTGGTATCAGAAAAAACTTAATGAGATTCTCTGTAAAATGGGACAACACTGGAATTTCTACACTTCATGGTTGACTTTTAATAACAGCCAAACATTGTACAGATAATTCTCGGACACCCTGTACTTAAAATTATCAAAATTTAGAAAGTTCACAAACTAAATATTTAAATGAATGTAAACAAAAATCGATAAACTGCGGTTGCCAAGTGCCATGAAAAATGACGCAATACTCATGAAACACAAAATCGCTAGAAAGCTAGCTAACATTTTTCGATTGGCGCATGAAATTAAATATATAAAATACTTAATTGAATATGTAAATTAAATACGTAAAAATAATCAAAATAATAATTTATTAGCTCAAGGGGGGCAATCACCCCTGTCGCCCTCCCCTTCGATACGCTTCTGCCCAGTGGGCTCCGGACGCCGCAGCGCCCGTAGCGCGCTGGCTCCATTCAACCTAATTTAACATCCTCAAATGAGCGGGAAATCCCAGTTATTAGTGTTTAAAAGAAAAGATTCCTTCTATGACTTATAGTAAATTCATCCTTCTTTCCTTCCGGACGCAAAACCTCACCAACAAACATTCGAAAAAATCCTCACGGAACAATTTTAAAAAAATTTATCCTTTTAACAAATTTTCAGATAAAAACTTGCCACACGTTTCCTTCCCCATCAGATACGCCATGCACCCATTTCTCCTTCCTTACCAAGAAGAACCAACGAGAACATAATATGTCCTTCGTCACATAACCTTAGCTGTTGCGAAGGAACACGACAAGAAAAAGGAAGCGATCACTTGGAAGAAATACTAAACAAACTGCAACAAGAAGCCAGAAGGACTTTCTGATCATGGAGCCAATTGAATGAGTTTACGAAAGACAGAATTTATTAAAATATAAAAATGTCACGAGCTTCCTACATTCACCAACCGCAAGCTTAATCTGTCTCGTAATTTAAAATGCATTTTCTCAAACCAAACCCAAACGATAGATTATGGCTCTCATCAACAACTCTACCTAAAACCTTAATTAATTTTATCAACATTTTACAACTTAATTATACTTCAAACAATTCAGCAAATGAACACAACGTTAATAATGAGAGTAAAAACAAAACATTACTTAAGATGCTCAATATCTTCGTATCTTCTTTAGTTTCCGTTATTATTCTTAGTAAAGAGAGAAGGTATCCCCAACTAGATTCGTCACAGCTGACGAGGAAGCTTCTAACAGTGGCTGTATCTTCCAGCGCGGGACACGTCAACGCGAAGAAGAGGCGACGTCAAACCGAAACATCAACGCGCTGGTGGCCAAACTTCCTCAAATCTCCGTGCAGCGGGCTGTCTACGGTTGGACAGACTGGCAGTCGACGGCCTGATGCGTGGCACGGTCAGAGTGCCGATCGGCTCCCGGGGCCGGACCTATACCAGCGTGCTATTTTTTCATTTACGGGCCCGGACTACTCTTACTCTCCGGCGACATTAAGACTAATCCAGGCTCCACTACAACTTACACATGTCATCATACACAAAGACATAGACACAATAGGACCATGAGACGCATACAGAAGCATAATATTAACATATTACAGTACAACGTAGATGGCCTCACAAACAAAATCATGCAGTTTAGGGAATTCGTACACAAACAAAACATTCACATAGCACTTATACAAGAAACAAAACTAAAACGCACACACAAAACACCCACCATCCCTGACTTCACGGCGATCCGTCAAGATCGTACTGGGGGTCACGGGGGCATGACTCCAGATTCCTGGGATCTTGGGAGCATTGCTCCAGTAAATTTGACCATGATAAAAAGTAAATTTGGGTTTGGGTTTTGTTCATCCGCTAGACGTTATGCAATTTTTTTGCGTATACATTCTTGTACAAACCAATTTTTTTTAATTACAAATTTAGTTATTTTAAGTTTAGTTGGTAATTCCATATTTAACAATTATTTTTATTTTTTGTTAAGCTTCAATGTTTTGATAATTAAAATTTTATTAAAACGTATATTTTTTTAATATAAAATTATCAGGATTGGACTATGTTCCATTGATCTCGGCCAGGTTTGATAAATTGGCCAGATAATTACTTGTGCGGTTTTAAGTAATCCACCATGACTCTAGAATTGAAAAGTTTAGTTAAGTTTAAACTTACTTTTACTTACCTACTTTTACTTACTCTTCCTTACTTTTACTAAGTTTAAAGCACTTACTTTTACTTACTTTCATTGTACTATATTTACTTACTTTTACTCACTTTTACCATACTATATTTACTAACTTTTACTTATTTTGTATTTTTTCAGGTAGTCAATAATCAATAATGGATCCTAATATTGATGAAGTTGGAGAGAAAAGTGAGGGTGTTAAAAGGGGTTACTTTTGTGGTCAATGCAAGAACAATATTCAAAGAAGCAAAACTGGGAGGAACATTTTAATTCCAAAAAAAATATTTGTTACAATACAAGAGGTCCCAGAGTTTGGGCCCACAGCTTAGATATTGCAGTAAAGAAATACCAGGATGAAGTGCAGCAAAGAGATACGGCAAAGCAGTCATTTAGTTTGTTCACAAAATGTGCTAGTGCTAGACCTCAGAAAAATGAACCAACTTCATCAACTGCTAATCTAGAAAATGAAACTTTTTCACTAGATGTTTCACAGACTGAAGAAAGTGCTTCTCCTCCACCTAAGAAACAAAAGGTAAGTGAGGAATCTGCGCATCAGACTAACAAAACTGCTTTAGAGGAATTTGAAAATTCCCAAATCCAGAAGACATTGAATGCAATTTTGCGCCTAACAAAAGAAACTCACCAAGCTGTTGTGGTTAATAAAGAGAAGAGTCAAAATATGCCTTCAAGTTCAAGTGTTGCATCCAAATCTAATAAAGCAAAAAGCAACAAATTTGACATTTCCATAGCCCATTTAAGCAAGTGTAAATCAATACATTGCTGCTGCAATGAATAAATAAACTTAAGGTGAGTTATAAACTGTACATTATTGTATTATTATGTTTAGCTAAAACAATTTGTAATTGGTATGTCGTCAATTCAAGAGTTTACTATCATTAACCTATCTAGTGGTGTAAGGGGAAAAAAAGTAAATTCAGAGCTGTGCTCCAGTAAATTTTTTCAAATCTGGAGTCATGCACGGGGGTGGACTCATCACTTACATACGTAAAAGCATTAACTACACTGATGCCACCCAAAACATTACAAACACAATCCAAGCAGATAACACGATAGAAATACAGGCAGTTAACATTAAAACATGCGCAAAACACAACACCACACTAATCAACATTTACATTCCACCAGATAGTTCACCTCAGGTGCCAGCCAATTACAATCCACAGTTACACAATCTGGCCTCTCCTACTAAATTCATCTTAGGAGGAGACTTCAACGCTAAAGACACTAGTTGGTACCTGCAAACCAAAGCAACACCAGAGGCGCCAACATAGCCACACAACTAAACAGCCTCTTCATTCTTAACAATACAGAAGAACATACACACATACCACATCAAGCAGGATACTTGAACTCCTCCCCAGACATAACGTTCTGTTCCCCCTCACTAGCAACACATACACACTGGAGAACAGAAAAACAACTGTCACCAGACCACCTGCTCATCATCATTACAACACGTTCTACACTCTGCCCCAACAACCTTAGGCACACTTACAGAAATTATAAGAAAGCTGATTGGGAACAGTTCAAAATACAGACTGAGGAACAATTCACCACATTAAACAGCACACCCATCATAAACATCAATACAACACTCAAGACATTTAATCAGATCATCAATAATGCAAACAAATACATACCCAAGAGCAACATTAGGAAATACACCCAAATTACACTAGAGAAATAGCCCACTTCATAAGGCAACGTAACAACCTCAAACATAACACAAACACCACACAGAGAAGCCATAAAACAGCAGATACAACAGCTCAACAAGAACTAAACAACAAACTTAAAGAAAAACAAACAGAAACATTTAGGGAATTCATAACAATACTAAACCTCTCCACAGATACATCCAGGCTATACAAGACTATAAACAGCATTACCCACTCTAACAGCGGCATTCACACCTCACACGCGGCTATCTGTCGCAGCCAAAATAATATCCCAGCATATACACAACAAGCTAACATTCTAGTTAATCACTACGCAAAGATAAGTCACTTAAACAGAGACAACAACCAGAAATATGCAGACAGACAAACAGCCAGACACAAGAAAACCTACAGACTCGACACCACCATTACACCCTTCAATGCAGACCAGACCACCAAGATCATCAAAAACATTAAGAATGCGAAGGCTACTGGACCAGACAACATATCGAACATACACCTTAAACACTTGCGCCCACAGGGAATACTAGCTCTCACAAACATCAGCACATATTCATACCAACACTGTATTATTCCTGACATATGGAAACAAGGTAAAATTATTACACTACTCAAACCAAACAAAAATCCAACAGAACCAGCTTTCTATAGACCCATTACTTTACTATGCACACCTTCCAAAGTAACAGAAAGACTAATCTTACAAATCACCAACCCACACATACCACTATCGCCTACTCAACACGGATCCAAACCTCACCACTCAACCACGACATTACTCACTAACCTCACGCAGCACATCATGGATGGCATCAACTCCAGACGACCAGCTCAACGTACACTATTAGCAACAATAGACATTAGTAAAGCATTTGATGCTATCCCACGCTTCCCTCTCATAAACAAAATACTCAACACAAACATGCACAATAACACCAAAAGGTGGCTGAGCAACTATCTTTCAGGAAGATACTCACATGTCACACTTTATGGAAAGTCATCCAAAAACAAGCTTTTTCCGAACGGGGTCCCTCAAGGCTCTGTTCTCTCACCAACACTCTTCAACTTATACATGCATGACATTCCAACACCCATAGATAACAAGCTTACCTTGTCATCATATGCAGATTACATCACTTTAACATCCACCCACAACAACATCGACACCCCTACAAATAACCTACAAACATACATAAACAATATACAAGACTGGCTCGCACACAATACTCAAAGTAGCGCCCACAAAATCAACCATCACCTTGCTAACAAGCAACACAAAAGAACACCAGATAACTCCATAGCTTACACTAAACATCACCAACATTCCATACACTCACAGGACCAAAATACTTGGGGTCACATACAACACATCATTATCTTTTGCAAACCACATTCAGGACATTAAAAACAAATGTACGTCAAGACTTAACACGCTTAGGGTACTAATAAGCACAAACTTTGGACACCAGCAGGAAACAACATCACTCATATACATACAATATATTCGCTCAGTTATGGACTATGTTAGCCAATGCTGGGCACCCATTATCAAACACAAACACAAACACCTTACAGACAATACGTAACAACGCACTTCGTATCATTACAGGATGTACTCAAACAACGCCAATAGAACACCTGCACACAGAAACAAAAATACTGAAAGTTAGGGAACATTTTGACATGAGGGGAACACAATTCATGGCAGCAGCGACAACTAACCCACAACACCCTTGCCACTACATGTACAATCATGCACGACGTCTCGCACCATTAAAGTAACACCTGAGAGACATTATAACCAAATACTCAATTCCATACCACGCCCCACAGACATCACACAGTACAGAAAACACATACACACACACCTAACCCACAAAGCACTGACACGACTCGGTCCGAATGCGGTCCTAGATGCGAAGCCGCCACCCACTGACAGGTCAGAGACCAGCCTGAGCAGATCGGATCGAGTTAACTTAGCACGATTCCGATGTAGACATCACCCTAACTTACAGACATATAAACACAGACTAGACAACTCCACAGACGACACCTGCCACCTGTGCCAGGACACACCACAAACAATTGAACACATTATGACAGACTGTACCGCTCTAGCACAACAACGAACACAACACAACATCACTAGTGTGCTGAACCTCTGGTCCACTCCGGAGAGGGCGATCGGTTACCTGCGTGCCGCCGGCTTGCTCGATCAGGGTGGGCTGATCGGCTAACCAACAACAACCCAAATATCACATTATATATATATATATATATATATATATATATATATATATATATGATACAACAGACCAGGGGACCATTCTGAGTTCATTCCCATATATATATATATATATATATATATATATATATATATATATATATGCTGCAAACCACAAGGAAAAAGGAAAACGATTCCAAGGCCTTTCGTGTATTCAGAGCTACACCTCGTCAGGGAATGACGTCATTCCCTGACGAGGTGTAGCTCTGAATACACGAAAGGCCTTGGAATCGTTTTTCTTTTTCCTTGTGGGTTTGTAACATTCATTCATTTCACGTGTTCAATTGTGAAATTCATCCCATATATACAGTATATACACTACGTTCCAAATTATTAAGCAGATTGCATTTTCTCCAATGTTTTCAAAAGTTTTTCACCGATTTCAATGAAATTTATAGCAAATAATTACTATATATAGCAGCACTGGTGGTATTAATTTCGATAAAATATTTTGATAATTAAAATAATTATCTCTTTTTATTGAAAAATATGTAAAATATGATGTTCCGAATTATTAAGCAAGTATTCTATTTACGGATCTAAATGGTGAAAATGGGTAAGAAGAAGGATTTAACACTAACTGAGAAAAGAAAAATAGTCAAGTTACTCGCTGAAAATATAAAATCTATTGAAATTGCGAAGCAGTTTGGCAGAGCTTATCGAACTGTAAACAAGTTTGTAGCGGAGGGTACCAACTGAGGCAGCGAAGTCATAAAGGAGCTATAAGAAAAGTGACAAGGCGGCAGATATCTGTATCAAGCGCAAATTGCAAGTATCCATTGTCCTCGAGTAAAGAGGTTTTTGAGCAGGCTGGCATACATAATGTACCAAGAACATCTCGATGTGGATCTCCAAAAAACATTGGCAAGACGTGTAAACCTACGATTCAGTCACCATTAACACCCAGGTACAGAAGCAGCTTGTTGAATGGGCGTCAGTACGCGAAACAGATTTTAATACTGTTTTGTTAACCGATGAATGAAGAGCAACCCTTGAGGGATCTGATGGTCGGTCAAGGATGGATTGCTAAGGGTCAATCTCTACCATGGAATGAGGTTTTCTGTTTAGAAAGTTTGTGTAAGATTGGGCATTCATTTTTACACCATCAGGCACTCTGTATGGGACAGCTACTTCATTGCCTATCAATCCTACCCAAAACATGACACTACCCCCACCTGTTGCGTCTTAATCTCGATGGTAGAAATTGGCTCTCAGCAATCCATCTTCTTGACCAAACATCAAGTCCCTCAAGGGTTGCTTTTCATTCATCGATGAACAATACAGTATTAAAATCCGTTTTCACGTACTGACGCGCCCATTAAACACGTTGCTTCTTGTACCTGGGTGTTAATGGTGACTAAATCGTAGGTTTACACGTCTTGCCAATTGTTTGGAGGATTCCACATCGAGATGTTCTTGGTACATTATGTATGCCAGCCTGCTCAAACACCTCTTTACTTGAGGACAATGGATACTTTGCAATTTGCGCTTGATTGCAGATATCTGCCGCCTTGTCACTTTTCTTATAGCTCCTTTATCACTTCGCTGCCTCAGTTTTGGTACCTCCGCTACAAACTTGTTTACAGTTCGATAAGCTCTGCCAAACTGCTTCGCAATTTCAATAGATTTTATATTTTCAGCAGGTTCTTGAATTTTTCTTGCTATTTTTTTTTTAGTGTTAAATCCTTCTTCTTACCCATTTTCACCATTTAGATCCGTAAATAGAATACTTGCTTAATAATTCGGAACATCATATTTTACATATTTTTCAATAAAATGAGATAATTATTTTAATTATCAAAATATTTTATCGAAATAAATACCATCAGTGCTGCTATATAGTAATATTATTTGCTATAAATTTCATTGAAATCGGTGAGAAACTTTTGAAAACATTGGAGAAAATGCAATCTGCTTTTAATAATTAATTTGGAACGCAGTGTACACAAAATTACTCAAAAGCCGAAACCAGTTAATAAGCGTAATGACTGATCAGTCCAGTTATTAACCAGGCATGACCCGTATTGACTGATTTCGGCTTTTGACTGATATATATATATAATATATATATATATATATATTATATATAATATACTAGCTGAGGTACCCGGCGTTGCCCGGGATAAATTTCACATTGCTGTTGCATGTCATTCACGGTCAGCTTCAAGGCGTGATTGTCTTTCTTGGGGTTTCTCTTGCTCTGGTAGCTGCTACACTTTCTCGGACAGTTTCAAGACGTGATTGTCTTTCTTGGAGGTTTTCTCTTGCTCTGGCTGTTGCATGTCGTTCACGGTCAACTTCAAGGCGTGATTGTCTTTCTTGTGAGCTTTCCTGCTTCCGGGCTTCTTTATTTTTTCTGGCTGCTGATGTAGATCTGCCCAAACTTGCCCGTTTCTTTGGTGGCATGGTAAAGTTGTTGGGATTTTCAAAAACTGCAAAAAAACATTGCCACATTAACTTCCTGTAACTATTCGCACTGAAAATGTTAAGATTCAGAAATCTTGACACAATGTGAAGCTCAAAATTTTCACGGCTGCGTTCTTTTCTGTAGTTTAATCGCGGTGCTGGGGCCTTCGGGCCCAGTAATTTTAATTATTTAATTTATTAACATTCGTCATCCCATAAGAGGTTCCCGTGCCAAATTTGGTAGCTCTAGGTCAAACGATTTGCGCTTGCATAAAGGACAGACAAACAGACAGGCGAAAATATATATGAAGCTCAAAATTTTCACGGCTGCGTTCTTTACTGTAGTTTAATCGCGGTGCAAAGAGGTTCCCGTGCTTTTAATTATTTAATTTATTAACATTCTTCATCCCATAAGAGGTTCCCTAGCTCTAAGTAAATATTTAATTTACTAACATTCTTCATCCCATAAGAGGTTCCCGTGCCAAATTTGGTAGCTCTAGTATATAATAAAAATATATATATATATATATATATATATATATATATATATATCGTAAAGAACGACGCTTGTATAGGAGAACATTCCGCGCAAGATGAGGAGAGAGAACGAACAAATGAAAAAATGAGGTAACCACCCGGGAATCGAACCCGGGATCTTCCGATTGCCGGTCAGATATGCTAACCACTACACCATGGTCCTCACTCGATCAGAAGTCGTAATTCCCCTACATACGCGCAGAAACCAATGCCCCGAGGGGGGCACCTCCCGCATGCCGTATCTATAGTATATATATTTCAACTGCAAAGAACACGCAGTATAAATAACGTAAAGAACGACGCTTGTATAGGAGAACATTCCGCGCAAGATGAGGAGAGAGAACGAACAAATGAAAAAAATGAGGTAACCACCCGGGAATCGAACCCGAGATCTTCCGATTGCCGGTCAGATATGATAACCACTACACAATGGTCCTCACTCGATCAGAAGTCGTAATTCCCCGACATCTTGCGCGGAATGTTCTCCTATACAAGCGTCGTTCTTTACGTTATTTATACTGCGTGTTCTTTGCAGTTGAAATGTATATATAGATACGGCATGCGAGGGGTGCCCCCCTCGGGGCATTGGTTTCTGCGCGCATGTAGGGGAATTACGACTTCTGATCGAGTGAGGACCATGGTGTAGTGGTTATCATATCTGACCGGCAATCGGAAGATCCCGGGTTCGATTCCCGGGTGGTTACCTCATTTTTTCATTTGTTCATTCTCTCTCCTCATCTTGCGCGGAATGTTCTCCTATACAAGCGTCGCTCTTTACGTTATTTATACTGCGTGTTCTTTGCAGTTGAAATATATATATATATATATATATATATATACCGATTCACAAAGGTGGGCAGTTGCGCCGCAAAAAGTTGCGGCGCAACTTGCGGCGCAACATTTTTGGTTGCGCTTGCGCTTGCGGCGCAACTTTTTGAAAAGGGTTGCGCTTGCGCGTGCGGCGCAACTATTTCAGCAGAGTTGCGGTTGCGGTTGCGGCGCTACAAAAATTGTTGCGCGTGCCCACCACTGCCGATTCATCTATTTGTTGTACCTGGTATTCCAAGCATTAAAACCAAGCTCACCCTCTCGTCTATTGTTAATTTCGCAACCATCCCCTACCTAAGAGAAAAAATAATATATTGTAATTAACACTGAAAATTCCGATATATATATATATATATATATATATATTGTTGTGTTGTGTGTGTGTGTGTGTGTGAATCGGAGACGCGCACAACAACAGGATAAAAGTTAACAACTTGGCGACATTTCATCACCCGAAGTCAACGACCGCATCTCCGAAGAGATATTATATATATTTGCGGAGACTATAGACACCACCAATCAACCAAGAAAGTAGTACTTGATTTTAGCCCTCTATTTCTTATAAAGGAGGTAATTTTTGCGGGCGCCCGCCCTTGGCCCCCTTCTTTCTACATTATTATATATATATATACACAGTGGAACCTTGCTTAACGAGCATAATTCGTTCCCGAATTGTGCTCGTTATGCAAAATGCTCGTTAAACAAGGCAATTTTCCATAGGAATCAATGTAAAATATGATAATGCGTTCCATGCTTAAAAAATACTTAAAATAATATTTATAATGATATTTAAAGGCGTTTTTTAAATTATTATTGCATGAAATGAAAAGATTATTAATAAAAATTAACCCAAAAGAGAATGTAAATAATTAGTAAACGGTGAAATTTATAAATAACTTACGAAGAGAGAAGGTGCTCCTGACGCACGCAAAGGAAATGAAGAGACAGGGGAGGAGGAGAGGGTTATTGAGGGGAAGGAGGAGAATCGTCTTCGTTCAATGCAATAACATTCTCGACGAGCTCACAGTCACTAGCTTTAAATTTTTTAGAGGCACTTTCACTTTCTTTTGGATCCTTTTTCACGAGGAAACTGTCTAGAGACATTTGTTTTTGTCTACGCTTTAAATTTTGACGA
Organism: Bathynomus jamesi; assembly: GCA_023014485.1. NCBI lineage: Eukaryota > Metazoa > Arthropoda > Malacostraca > Isopoda > Cirolanidae > Bathynomus > Bathynomus jamesi. The sequence goes on along the minus strand of JAJOZX010000081.1, from coordinate 496,330 downwards.
AAATGCGTGATAACATTATCATTAAATAAATTTGTAGATCGCATAGTCACTGCCTTATTAGGATGATGCTTTTCAACGTATGATACAACAGATTCCAAGATCTCAGCATCTCCCTTATTGCACTGGAGGGTTGTTGTTCTGCTACGGGCGTTTCTTCGTCCTCCCCTGACAAAACAGACTAAGAGCCGCGAGGCAAGAAACGAGGGAAACAGCACTGGGCAGTGAGTCACCCACACGTTGAACTTGGGGGTGGACATGCAGGAGGAGACTTGGGGGATAAAGAAAGCGAGTCAACGTAAGTAAGACGCTCGGATGGACTCCGCGACCTTACTGTATTTATTTTGCTTTTGCGTTGAAAAGATGTTATTTTATTTTTAAAATATTTTGCTCGTTAAGCAAAGTGTCGCTCGTTATGCAAGGTAATTTTCCCCCATTCTTTTGGCTCGTTATACGAATTTCTCGTTATACGAGGCACTCGTTAAGCAAGGTTCCACTGTATATATATATATATATATATACGATGCATACCCACAAGGAATAAAAACGATTCCAAGGCTTTTCGTGTATTCAGAGCTACACCTCGTCAGGGAATGGAGAGAAAGCAAGATGCCCATAAATATATACAACGTAGTGGAAACCAAAACAATTAACACATACTTAACAAGAGTTAATGAGAGGCAAAAGGAATTTTAACAAGATGTTGTCAATTTTATACATTCCCGCACTGTTATTGAAATTGTAATGTATAAAATTGACAATAGCTTGTTAAAATTCCTTTTGCCTCTCATTAACTCTTGTTAAGTATGTGCTAATTGTTTTGGTTTCCGCTACGTTGTATATATTTATGGGCATCTTGCCTTCTCTCTTCATTCCCTGACGAGGTGTAGCTCTGAATACACGAAAGGGCTTGGAATCGTTTTTTCTTTTTCCTTGTGGGCAGGGCCGGATTAAGACCTTTAGAGGCCCTAAGCACTTAAAAGATTTTGGTGCCCCATATACTGTATATGTAATTCAAAATATAAACAAAAATAAACCATAAAATAAAATTTTATTTTTTGAAATGAAACAAAACTTACAGTAAGATGGAAAATAATGTTTATTTTTGTATACTTCCACTTCATTTATATTTGAAAAGTTTTCTCCTACTTTTTTTAATTGCAAAGTCTTTGATCAGATCCTCAAAACTAATCTTACGTAACACATCTGCTTCTATACTTAGTAGAGATAAGGCATCCAGCCTGCCTTGTTGCATAGTTGTTCTGTTGGTATTTTTAATATACTTCAACTGAGAAAATGAACGCTCAGCTGAGCAATTTGTGACCATTAATGTCAAAAATATACGAAAGGCAATTTCTACATTTGGGAAGGCACACTCAATATTGTCTTCTACAATTATTTTATAAAGTTCAGCATGACTGAATCTTGTTTTTACATTTACTATAGCACACGAAAATATTTAATCTATATGTATTTTTAATATGGCGCTCAAAGATTTGATATAAACAAAATAATAACGCAAAGCGTAAAGTGTGTGATTACAACGAAATATATTTATTCTCTCAAAAGGGTTGTTGTTCACTACAAATTCAAACAATGAAAAAAAAAAAATACTATATATGAATATATATAATTCAGTTTTCAACAGCTTATAGGCTATAAGCCGCGATTATAATAGTATAATAAATCCATGGTAAATCCGACAATGGAAAATTTCTGTGGTGCCCCCCTTCCCTTGATGCCCTAAGCACGGGCTTATTTTGCTTAATGGTTAATCCGGCCCTGGTTGTAAGTTATTTGGTGTTCAGCCTTTGTACAGTTGTGTATACCTACAAATAGTGTTTAATAGAAATAGGACTTAAAAATCGTTTTTCGATTTCGCTTATTTTTTTAGGGCAAAACTTGCGGACCTTTTCCAGTTTGCGTACCGTTTTTCATATAATTTATTTTTGATTGGTCATACAACCGCCGTCGATTATAACAACTTTTTAAGAGAGGTAAGTTCTTGATAACCTAACCTAACCTTCTGTTTTACTCTATGCTGTGCCTAACAGAAGCAAAGAAACACTAGAAAGTTGCATAAAAGCCAACATTCTGCCTGGATCTACTAATTATTAGTGATATGTGGAAATCTTACGATCAAATTGATAAAATCCCACATTATAACTTTCGTCACTACACTATAAATCAGTGAAAATTTTGTCGATCCAGCGACCGGAGCCCACACTCAGCAGATAGAGAGCACCTGGAGTAGAAAACGGTACATAAACTGGAAAACGTCCAAACTTGCTTGCCCCCGGGACAAAATCGGGCCCCTACGCCTGTGCTTACTATTGTTAGATGGAAAGGGAAAGATGCCCCCCCCCCAAATATCATAAATTCTTAAAAAAGGAAGAATATGATAGCCTTAGCGATATTATAATTCTGTTAAACTTCTCATTGCTTAAACTCAACATGAATATAAAATTTGAGAGGCTTGTTGTACTGTACATAATAAGTTCAAAGTAGGTTAATTACATACCTACAACGCTTAATTAGCCTACACAGATCAGACTTAGATTACTTACTACTGTGGTACCAACCTTAACAAGCCTAGGTCTAGTTTTGCATCATCTGCCCCAATTCTAATTTTTTTTTCAAAATCATTTCTGGTAAATCTTAATGAAATCACCTGCAATAACTTGCTTATAATGTATTTGCACAAAAAACAGAACTCTTGAAAAAAGATTAACCTCATTTTATTTCTCAAAAGCATTTGTGATCAACAGTGTGACGTGACTGGCCAATGATCTCCAGTAGGCTAGGCCGGGAAATGTTGAATATTCGTACTTAAACTCAAAGGTCCCGTATGAAAAGGTTAGGTTAGGTCAGGGAGCAAAAAATCTTTAACCCTTTTTTATTAGCAATTAATACTGTTTATCCATGTTATAATAATTAATAAAATCGAATTTATTTCATGTCTTTTCATACCTTTGAGTTTACGTATATTCAACATTTGCGCCTAGGCCTAGTATAGCCTTGCGTAAGCCTACAGGCCCTATAAGGGCATACGGCCTACCGTAGCCTATTGGCCGACAGGCTACAGCCTACAGGTAGCAAGAATCATAATGGTTCTATACTAGGCCTATAGGCCTGGTCTATTGGCCTACTTACTGACAGGCCTAGGATTAAGTATCGTTTTCCAAATATATGTAGTCTATGTAGTCTAGGACTAGGGTCTACCTTACTCTGACATTCGGTGTTGCTTCACTCTAGGTCTAGGATTTCTTCTTGACTTCTAGCCTTAAAATTAACCTTAGCGACGATAAATTTAATTGACTGGTGAATAAAATAATCGGCTACGTGACGGTAAATGTAGTTAATAACGTTAGATAAGATTTGGTGTCACTAATTTTTTACGATATTTTTGTTTACTTCCTAAACTACAGTATTGCTCTTTTTTTGTCATTTAAAGGGAACCGATCGAAAGTTCTTTTAATTTTTTTTATGTATCATACATTATTCGCTGTATTTTCACAAGTTCAAAACTACACACATAAAGGCATTCTATATACACAAAATATTGCAATAATAATCATTTTGGTTAACACAATAACAATATTGAAACTGGCGGGCACTCACAGGGGATACTGACGTCAGTGTCACAGTAAATAAAATTTAGGGTTGCCAGATTTTGATGACCGGATTAAAGGACACTCAAAACGTTTTCAAGCTGCCACTCCCAGATTCTCAAATTTATTTATATATATATATATATATATATATATAGAGAGAGAGAGAGAGAGAATGATGCTCCCAAAAAAATTTTTAAATGTTATAGGATAAATATTTATTTCAACATCTTTGATTTTTACTATATTTAAAATGTTCTTGAATATAGACGAGAGCAGTACCACTACTGTATCTTTCAGCGACGCAGCGTATGGAAAAAGTTGTCGTACACATTTGTGGGGGCACTCCGCTTATTGCAGTAGAGCTCACAGAATTATCTATTGCGGCTACATAGAAATCAATGAGCCTACACTGTTATTAACTTATTAAGCCTTAACGATGCAATGATAATGGTTACCTACTCTGTCAAGGAACAAAACGCAAAAAAATACCTACCGGTATGTAATTATAATAAATTTCTTAAAGGATTTATTATTTATGATTTTGAAATAGACATAAAAATAGAAATAAAGGACATATGCCGTCCTTTGACGCTTCAATAAAGGACAAGGACAAGAGATCGAAATAAAGGACTGTCCTTTGAAATAAAGGACGTCTGGCAACCCTACGCGGCGCTTGACATTTGACATTTTACACATGCGCAGAAATTTTATTACATTCTTTTAATTTAATGAATAAGCTTTTTTAGATTTAAGTTTCGAAATATATGAAATAAACTGTTAAATATATTTACACAAAATCAAATGCGTATGACACTCGTACAATAATTTATTATTATGCCATTTTCTTTTCGTACAACTGACTTAATAAAATCAAATCAACTCCATTCATGTTGCCATGTTGTTTTGGTTTAAACTTATAGGGGCCTACTATACTTATACTTATTACTATACTAGACTTGAATTGAGTTTTGCTGAAGCCAGTTCCGGAGATGGGTAGAGAAAACTCGTTAAATATTTTGTCAATAAACAATGTGTCGTCTGCAGTAGCAAAGGTTTATCAAGAATTCATTATATTATTTAGGCCCATGTATATAAAAAACATTTTATTGACATTAGAAAGCTATGCCACATTAAATTTATGTATTTATAAGCCTTTAGTAAAGAATTGGCCTTGCATCACTGCAATTTGGGACCTATATTGGCCAAGACTAGTTCATTCGCTGCAAGCGCAGATCGCGATCGCAGTGTAGACCTTATTCAATCTTATTGTGGGCGGTGTTCGTCATAGAAGCCTAGAGTTAGGACTTTACTGCCCTGTACTTACAATCCAGACAAATGGCCAAACCTTTAACCCATGAACTACGAAGTAAGCCTAGCCAAAAGTGTGCGTAACTGAGTTTTGTTTACATTTGACGTCACATACTCAAGTTGTCGCGTTCTCTTGGTTCACAAATCTGACTTGAAGTCAGTGAAAGAATGTGACTCTAAGTCAAGTTTTGGATGAAAAGTAAACGGCTAGGAATGTAAGGTGACCAGATGTACTGATTTGGGCAGTACAGTACTGACCGATTTTTTGGTTTGTACTGATTTTCTACTGTCAGACTAACGATTTCGTTTTTCTAAAGTTATCGATATTAACTGCACACATTCATAGAAAATGAAAGCTAGACTTAATGTTTCATTGAAATCTGTTTGTTGTTCGCGCCAACATGACCCAATCGTGTAACTATTTGAGGTGTTGCGGGAAAATAAAGAAATCTTAAAACAAATTCACTCGAGCCAAAAGTACTCTATCGAGAAAAATTAGACGTTATTTCCTGTTCATGTCCATTGTTTTGCATCTAAATAAAGTGTGTTGTGTCTGTACTGATTTTCATTAAAATAAATATGGTCACCTTATAGGAATGGCGTCTGAAAATTGTTGTCATTTTTACAGAAGTCTCTACCTACAGAGGCGGGTCCTGTTATGATAGAAATTATAAGTTGGCCAATCAGGGGTCATGTTTCATTTCTTCCACAGGCTAACCAGTCAGACAAAGGAAAATATTTTTACACTTTAAATCCAATACTACTTCGTTATAGTATATTATACAATGATTATACTTACTGATTTGTTTTATTTTTTACTGATTCTTTTATATTTTAATAACTGTGACTGTCTGGTTTTCTAAAAATATGTATGAAACATTAATCATCAATTAATTTTTCTTTATTTTTAATTTTTTTCTTATTCAAATAAATTTTCTTAATTATTACATGTTATATACTGTATAAATGATTGAATTTCATATTGTAATTAAACCAAGCCCGTAGCTAGGGGGGCTCGAGGGGCTCGATCGAGCCCCCGCTCCTGGAAAAATTATTTTATCTTTGAATGACAGATGTTGGTGATATTTAAGTTTTTTAATAAGGGAATTTAAGAATTTATTTTATTTTAAGTCTGCTTTTTTATACATATCCAACTTAGGAATAAATTTTCTTTAGCTTATTATTAATAGTCAAAAGTAAAGACTGCTGAAGATATTTGTGTGTAATTACTTCACTTATGACCAAAGTGTGTGTGATATCATATAAAATAAGATCTGATTCAGGCATGAAGGAAAGTGTTCAGACGCCCCCGAGGCCCTGACGATCTTTGTGTGCGGCATATTGTTCACTGGCTTCCTTGTCTATACCTTCTCACTCCACTTCTACTACGTGAAAAAATATTTACCAAACTGCAAAAATTAGAGTAAAATCATCTTTATAACGATAATTTCTCTTCCTGAATTAGAATTATTATAGGCTTTTTTGTTTTTATGGTTTGACCTACAATGATATAGTGGGCTGTTAATCCGAAGGTCTTTGGTTCGAGTCTCAGCTCGGACTTCATATTTCGGAGATTAAGGCGCTTCTTTTTTGTCTTCCTTGTTGGAGTAGCAGTTCGGATCCCACGTAAAGCTGTAGGTCCCCTCCGTCATATTACTTTTTATGATGTTAAGGAAGTTAAACAACCACCAAACATTTTATATTATTTCTCTGCTGGAGTAAACGAATAATTAAATACTAACAAAGACCTTATAGAAAAGCTTATTTATAACAAGACTCGTGACTTCACCCAATTTTGCGTCAGATTTTTCTCTTCTGCCATCTTGTGTTTAGCAGAAAAAATTAAAATAAAACGTCACCAACTGAAATTCTACTTTAATATTTATTATTATAACGGTACATGTGCTTAGATGTTGATTGTCTGATCGGACCTTAGGCATAACGAAGAAGGCTAAAAAAAAAAAAAACTATTAGTTTAATATTTATTCAGATATAACTTAGTCAATAAACTGAGCACATAGGTCCTTATTTTTTTTAAAAATGGATGTGATTATAAGAACAATTTATGTAATAAACTTTCAAATCCTGCGACTATTCCCTTGCACAAAACATAATTCTCATTCCAGACGCTAGGGTACTGGGGTACCTAAATTTAATTTGGTGAAATAACGCGCTAAATAATGTTAAATGTCGTATCGTTTTGTATCTTGTAATATTGTACAGGGTATCCATAAATTATTCACCCCATTATAAGCCTTAATAAATTCGTTATTATAGGAGCTATCTTAAAACGGTTTGCGGCAATTAATAACACAACTCAAGAATTTTTTTTCTTTATTTCGCAGAACATCCACTAGGGGCACAATGGCGACAGTGAAGGAGAAAGCAATGTGTGTGCTGTGGATGTGGGAAACCAAATCTCCAATTGCTGTACAGAGACGTTTTCGGGAGGAATATCAGAAAACTCCACCAACAAAGCAATCACTCAAGCGATGGCTGAAACAATTTCAAGAAACTGGCAGTGTGCTACATCAGAAAGGAGCTGGAAGGCCTAATGTGTCTGAAGATAAGATAACAGGAATTCAGGAGGCGTTTATCCGAAGTCCTACAAAATCCATCCGCCGAGCAAGCCAAGAACTGCAAATACCGCGTTCAACAGTGCATAGTGGTTCACAAGAGGTTGAAACTTTGTCTACAAATTGCAAACCTTGCAGAAACTTCTACCAAATGACAAACCCAAACGGGTACAGTTTGCTGTTGACATTCTTGACCGTATTGATGAAGATGAGCATTTTTTGAACAATGTCGTTTTCAGTGATGAAGCGACATTCCATCTGTATGATAAAGTCAACAGACACAATTGCCGTATATGGGGATCAGAAAATCCGCATGAATTTATTGAACACGAACGCAACAGTCCCAAGATAAACGTTTGGTGTGCTCTCTCCCATAACCGTGTGATTGGACCATTTTTCTTCCATGAGAACACTGTGAAGGCTACAAATTACCTAGATATGCTTGAATGGTATGCTGCACCTCAGCTTGAGGATATGCAACCCCGTGTGTTCTTTCAGCAAGATGGGGCACCGCCACACTGGGGATTAGAAGTGCGGAGGTTCCTCAATGAAAAGTTCCCTTCTCGTTGGATCGGGCGAGATGGCCCTATTCCATGGCCTCCTCGTTCCCCGGATATCACGCCTCTGGATTTCTTTTTATGGGGCTACACAGAGGACAGAGTGTATGCAAAGAAGGTTAATAACATCACAGAATTAAGACACCAGATTGAAGAGACATTAGCTTCCATCACGCAAGACATGCTTCTTAATGTATGGAACGAAATCATCTATCGCCTTGATGTTCTGCGTGCTACCAATGGGGCTCACGTAGAGGTTTACTGAATTAAAACAAAAATTTCTTGAGTTGTGTTATTAATTGCCGCAAACCTTTTAAGATAGCTCCTATAATAACGAATTTATTAAGGCTTATAATGGGGTGAATAATTTATGGACACCCTGTATAACCCATTTTACTTTAAAATTATGTATAAAGCTCTGAAGATGTTCAAAGTATATGAACGAAACGCGTCAGCAGAAGAAAAAAATGAAGACAGTTGTTGTTGTTTAGCCGATCAGCCCACCCTGATCGAGCAAGCCGGCGGCACGCAGGTAACCGATCGCCCTCTCCGGAGTGGACCAGAGGTTCAGCGCACTAGTGATGTTGTGTTGTGTTCGTTGTTGTGCTAGAGCGGTACAGTCTGTCATAATGTGTTCAATTGTTTGTGGTGTGTCCTGGCACAGGTGGCAGGTGTCGTCTATGGAGTTGTCTAGTCTGTGTTTATATGTCCGTAAGTTGGGGTGATGTCCACATCGGAATCGTGCTAAGTTAACTCGATCCGATCTGCTCAGGCTGATCTCTGACCTGTTAATGGGTGGCGGCTTCGCACCTAGGACCGCATTCGGACCGAGTCGTGTCAGTGCTTTGTGGGTTAGGTGTGTGTGTATGTGTTTTCTGTACTGTGTGATGTCTGTGGGGCGTGGTATGGAATGGAGTATTTGGTTATAATGTCTCTCTGGTGTTACCTTAATGGTGCGAGGTGTTGGTGCATGATTGTACATGTAGTGGCAAGGGTGTTGTGGGTTAGTTGTCGCTGCTGCCATGAATTGTGTTCTCCTCATGTCTAAATGTTCCCTAACTTTCAGTATTTTTGTTTCTGTGTGCAGGTGTTCTATTGGTGTTGTTTGAGTGCATCCTGTAATGATACGAAGTGCGTTGTTTTGTATTGTCTGTAAGGTGTTTATGTGTGTGTTTGAGATAATGGGTGCCCAGCATGGGCTAGCATAGTTCATAACTGAGCGAATATATTGTTTGTATATGAGTGATGTTGTCCTGAATGTGGTTTGCAAAAGATAATGATGTGTTGTATGTGACCCCAAGTATTTTGGTCCTGTGAGTGTGTGGAATGTTGATGTTGTTTAGTGTAAGCTGTGGAATTACCTGGTGTTCTTTTGTGTTGCTTATAAACAAGGTGATGGTTGATTTTGTGGGCGCTACTTTGAGTCTATTGTGTGTGAGCCATTCTTGTATACTATTTATGTACTGTATGTTTGTAGGTTATTTGTTGCGGTGTCGATGTTGTTGTGGGTGGATGTTAGAGTGATGTCATCTGCATATGATGATAAGGTAAGCTTGTTTTCTATGGGTGTTGGAATGTCATGCATGTATAAGTTGAACAGTGTTGGTGAGAGAACAGAGCCTTGAGGGACCCGTTCGGAAAAAGCTTGTTTTTGGATGACTTGCCATTAAATGTGACATGTGAGTATCTTCCTGAAAGATAGTTGCTCAGCCACCTTTTGGTGTTATTGTGCATGTTTGTGTTGAGTATTTTGTTTATGAGAGGGAAGCGTGGGATAGCATCAAATGCTTTACTAATGTCTATTGTTGCTAATAGTATACGTTGAGCTGGTCGTCTGGAGTTGATGCCATCCATGATGTGCTGCGTGAGGTTAGTGAGTAATGTCGTGGTTGAGTGGTGAGGTCTGAATCCATGTTAAGTAGGCGATAGTGAAATGCGTGGGTTGGTGATTTGTAAGATTAGTCTTTCTGTTACTTTGGAAGGTGTGCATAGTAAAGTAATGGGTCTATAGGAAGCTGGTTATGTTGGATTTTTGTTTGGTTTGAGTAGTGTAATAATTTTACCTTGTTTCCATATGTCAGGAATAATACAGTGTTGGTATGAATATGTGCTGATATTTGTGAGAGCTAGTATTCCTTGTGAGCCCAAGTGTTTAAGGTGTATGTTAGATATGTTGTCTGGTCCAGTAGCCTTCGAATTCTTAATGTTTTTGATGATCTTGGTGGTCTGGTCTGTATTGAAGGGTGTAATGGTGGTGTCGAGTCTGTAGGTTTTCTTGTGTCTGGCTGTTTGTCTGTCTGCGTGTTTCTGGTTGTTGTCTCTGTTTAAGTGATTTATCTTTGCGTAGTGGTTAACTAGAATGTTAGCTTGTTGTGTGTATGTTGGGATATTATTTTGGCTGCGACAGATAGCCGCGTGTGAGGTGTGAATGCCGCTGTTAGAGTGGGTAATGCTGTTTATAGTCTTGTATAGCCTGGATGTATCTGTGGAGTGGTTTAGTGTTTTGAATTCCCTGAATGTTTCTGTTTGTTTTTCTTTGAGTTTGTTGTTTATTTCTGTGTTGAGCTGTTGTATCTGCTGTTTTATGGCTTCTGTGTGTGGTGTTTGTGTGTTATATTTGAGGTTGTTACGTTGCCTTATGAGGTGGGCTATTTCTCTAGTGTAATTTGGGTTGTATTTCCTAATGTTGCCCTTGGGCATGTATTTGTTTGCATTATTGATGATCTGATTAAATGTCTTGAGTGTTGTATTGATGTTTATGATGGGTGTGCTGTTTAATGTGGTGAATTGTTCCTCAGTCTGTATTTTGAACTGTTCCCAATCAGCTTTCTTGTAATTTCTGTAAGTGTGCCTAAGGCTGTTGGGGCAGAGTGTAGAATGTGTTGTAATGATGATGGGCAGGTGGTCTGATGACAGTTGTTTTTCTGTTCTACATTGTGTATGTGTTGCTAGTGAGGGGGATCAGAACGTTATGTCTGGGGAGGAGTTTGAGTATCCTGCTTGATGTGGTATGTGTGTATGTTCTTCTGTATTGTTAAGAATGAAGAGGCTGTTTAGTTGTGTGGCTATGTTGGCGCCTCTGGTGTTGTTTTGGTTGTGCAGGTACCAACTAGTGTCTTTGGCGTTGAAGTCTCCTCCTAAGATGACATTAGTGAGAGAGGCCAGATTGTGTAACTGTGGATTGTAATTGACTGGCACCTGAGGTGAACTATCTGGTGGAATGTAAATGTTGATTAGTGTGGTGTTGTGTTTTGCGCGTGTTTTAATGTTAACTGCCTGTATTTCTATCGTGTTATCTGCTTGGATTGTGTTTGTAATGTTTTGGGTAGCATCAGTGTAGCTAATGCTTTTACGTATGTAAGTGATGAGTCCACCCCCATTACCCCCAGTACGATCTTGACGGATCGCCGTGAAGTCAGGGATGGTGGGTGTTTTGTGTGTGCGTTTTAGTTTTGTTTCTTGTATAAGTGCTATGTGAATGTTTTGTTTGTGTACGAATTCCCAAAGCTGCATGATTTTGTTTGTGAGGCCATCTACTTGTACTGTAATATGTTAATATTATACTTCTGTATGTGTCTCATGGTACTATTGTGTCTATGTCTTTGGGTATGGTGACATGTGTAAGTTGTAGTGGGGCCTGGATTAGTCTTAATGTCGCCAGATAGTAAGAGTAGTTCGGGGAGCACGCAATTGCTCCCTGTAATTGAAAAAATAGCACGCTGCAAATTCTTATCTAGAGTTATTATTAAGAAACTCAGTACTGAAAATAAAAAACTATTCAGAATATTGGAAATGAAATGTAAATCCTTTATAAAGACATAGGCTCATATCGACTTTCTATTATTATTATTATTATTATTAGAATAAATATAACTTTTTCGATAAGGCTGAAAATTCAACATTAAACACTACAGTCCTCTCCCTACGGTTTTTAGTTAGGTGGTACGTACACCTTCCTCCCTGCCTTAATGGTGGTACTTAGGAATGCGTGGTGGCAATAAGTGGTACGTCAACCTGAAATGGTTGGGAATCCTGGTTTAAATCATTATATTTTAAACGGCATGCCTAAAATTAGTTTTGGTATATAAACAAACACTTTGATAACTTAATCACTAATGATTAAACATCAAAAGTGACAACGAAAGGAATTGTGATTCGTAAAATGTATCATGTATCAAATATCCTATATACTATTGAGCTAAAATGATGTGTATGTGTGTCCGCTTTCTTCGGAACCGTGCACAGCCTAAACGGCACATCGGAAAATTCTGCAACCACCACCAACTGATAGCCCATGAGCTGCCGATGTGCTCTGTCAAGTTTCCCGGTCCTAGGTCACAATTACTAGGTCCTAAGGCCCCAGCACCGCGATAAAACTACAGAAAAGAACGCAGTCGTGAAAATCTTGAACTTTACATTGTGTCAAAATTTCTGAATCTTAAGATTTTCATGTGTGACATATACTGCTATATATATTGTAACATATACTGCTACCCGCCCGGAGGGCCAAGTTGTACAACGGTTGCGAGGGGGTGGGGTAATTTGGGGAGTGGGGGTGGGGTAATGGGGGTAATGGCGTTTTTACTTTTGTGTGTGGGGGTAATGGAGAGTGGGGGGGGGGGGTAATGGGGGAGAGTGGGGGGGGGGTAATGGGGGAGAGGGGGTAATGGGGGAGAGGGGGGGGTAATGGCGTTTTTTTAAACTTTTGTCGCTTAGCCACTTCTTCCCTGAGGGCCAAGTTGTACAACGGTCGCGAGCGATAGCGAGCTACCACTTGTACCATTCTAAGATACAAGACACAAATACAAGATACATTTTGTATCTAAAATACAGTATAAAAAATATAGTATCGGTACTACACATCTGTGGCGGGGCCACCAGGATAGAGGCGGGGCCACCAGCTTGATCTCTGTGTGAAGAGAGACCAACGCACGAAACAACATAAGGTAAGGTAAGATGTGCATATATATATATATATATATATATATATATATATATATATATATATTATATATATACACCATATGTCCCACAAAAAAGTACACCCAACTTTAGATTGTAGGTACTAACTCCTCCAAAAATTGAGATATTTGGATCTGTTTGTTTGATTTAATATAGCAAATTATTCTTTGTTAACGTTCAAATTTATTCATGTTTAAACGATTTAGTGTTTAAGCATCTGCTTTTAACTGAAGGGTACAGCAAAATGGGTTGCGCCGAATGATCATTTCTCCCAGCCAGATAGCTCCTCTTGCTTTAACCAATGTGCTACTTTTTACGTCGAAGGATATTGCAAATATTTTTTTTAAATAATTCGAACTTTTGTATCTAAGATACGAGTCATACATATAAATGAAGAATCTGAATTACTAAATTTATAAATAACTTTGAAACCCTTATCATGCAGTTTACACGAAGGCAGCGCGTTCTCATGGTCACAACTTATCTGCAAACTAAAAGCTTAAAACAAGTTCAGAATACCTTCGAACTGCAATTTCCCGATAGAGCTTCTCCAACTAAACATACAATTTTGAAGAATGTTCGGAAATACAAAGAAGAAGGAACGGTCCTCAATTTGAACAAAGGACGTTCAGGCCATCCGAAGACGGCAAGAACAGACGAGTACATTCAGCATTCAGCCCTGACTTGACCCCGTGTGATTACTTTTTATGGGGTCATTTGAAAAATAGAGTATTTGCATCACAACCTATCAATTTAGATGATTTGAGGACTCGCATCACAGCTGAAATCAACTTGTTAAAAGACAATCCAGATCTTATCAAAAGAGTGATGGGGAAGATGAGAGCTCGACTCCAGATTTGTATCGATAGGAATGGCGGTCATGTTGAAAGAAAACGAAACTAAGCATAACTTTTGCAATAAGGAATAAAGAAAAATCTGCTTTGTATCTTATTAAAATTATGTTAAAGTATCTATTATTATGTATTTGTCTTTTCATTACATCGATAGCACACACATTATTTTTTCATTGACCAATTTTGCGCAATCCATTTTGTTGTACCCTTCAGTTAAAAGCAGATGCTTAAACACTAAATCGTTTAAACATGAATAAATTTGAACGTTAACAAAGAATAATTTGCTATATTAAATCAAACAAACAGATCCAAAATATCTCAATTTTTGGAGGAGTTAGTACAATGTAAAGTTGGGTGTACTTTTTTGTGGGACATATGGTATATATATATATATATATATATATATATATATATATATATATATATATATATATATATATATATATATATATATATCGACAGAGAGGCCTTCAGATACTTTTGTGATTTCCACCTGACAATGAGCACACTGTTCCATCGACACAGCCGCTACCAGGATGACGTCACATCACGAGACTCACTCAAGTCATTCCCTCTGCCCTGAACGTCACACTTCGACCTCGTTAAAAGGGACTCCCGGGCACGACGCCTCAATCGCATCTCGACCTCTCTCCTCTGAAGAAAATTTCAGTGGCACCTGAGATCTCATCATGTAACAACGTTTGCAACAGGCCCCATTGGCCTGATGTCATTCACCTAACTTTATATAAAGACTTTCATTTCTTCGCGCGCTATTATAATATTGAAGTCATTATTCAAGTGCACATTTATACATTTCGACTGAAACCTGCATTCAAACAACTGCAACCTCTATTTGTCTCACTTATATACCATTTATTTTATTTAATAAAGGAAGGAAACTCACTCTATTAATTTCCTAATTAATAACCTTATTTGATCTGAAAAGATCCGGTGACCCAAGCCTCAAGCAATCAATAATCATTAACATTAATGAATTATTAACGTAATTAACATTATCATAGTGCCAACGAGGCAGTATATATAAGCTGTTAATCGGGTCGTTCCGAATGAACTTCAGTTTAATTTTAAATAAAAACAAGATAAGTAATCCATAAAGTTTATATTATTTCATTTGAAAATAAATAAATCCCAATGAAATAATACAAGCTTTTATGTATTATCTTGTTTTTATTTAAAATTATATATATAATAAATAAATTTAGGGTGATTAAAAAAAATCAAAGTTTTTTTTTAATTGTTCAACCTGTATTTTTGTTCCCTATGACAAAAAAGGAGTGTATGTCAAATTTGGTGAATTTTAAATGAAATTTACTATGTGCTACCAGGCGTCAAAGTTTCCCTTTTTTTTCAATTTGTTTGTTTTTACAACTTATTATTTTATGTTTAATTGTTTATATTTCAGAATTTTTAATTAATGGTTTATATACTAGCTTGCTTTTAATTGTTGTTTGGAACTCGTAATTTTGATACCAATTAATCGAATATGGAAGCTAGGCCTAACTCCCCATCACCTAGTTGCTCAGTTGGGAGAAGTTCTACAAGAAAAGAAACTGAAGTATGGCTAATTGGGCAGCCCTCTGCAGTACTAAAACATCTGTATTACCATCAGAGAAGGAAATGATGCCCTCTTCATGCACTACAGAAATATTAAAAAGCGAGGCATTAGAGAATCATGCTACTCTACTGCAGATGATGTGCTAGCAGTTTGGAAAAAAACAGGAATACCAGCAAAACAGAGTACATGTAGTAGATAAAATTCAAGGAATACTGGAATGGCAGCTGCTTAAGAAAGACAAAGCAAACAAATTGAAAAGATCACCAAATTTAAATAATAAAGAAGAAAAATGGAAAGATAAACTGGAAAACTTATTTGACATTGCTCATGAGAATGCTATGCAGCTTATAAAAATAGAAGATAAGAAATTCTTGAAAATGCAACGTGAGAAAGGACGTCATGGAAAAATGGGTACCATTGATAAGGCTGTTGCTAAAAAAGAGAAAAGAGCAGCAGAAAAGCAACAACGTTATGAAAAGAGGAAAGCAGAAGAAGAGATCAAAAGAAAGAAGAATGAAGAGGCTGTCATACTCACCAGTACATCATCAGAATCAGAATCAGAGGAGAGTAAAAGTGATGAATCTGGTTTCTGTGCTGCACAACCTTCAACATGGAAAAGTAAGGTAGGCAAACGTAGAAAATTGTTTGATGATAAATTATTAGGAAGTCTTGATGTTGCAAAATTGAGTGACAGAAATGCGTCTCTAGTTTTAATGCCAACAATCAGACATCGCTTGAATGGGGCATCTGCGAACAAATAAAATGCGTGTGTTTCGATACAACGGCAGCCAATACTGGTCCTAGAAATGGTGCAGCTATTCTTCTAGAACAAAAATTCGACAACGATTTATTGTGGCTGGCATGTCGACACCACATATTTGAAATTATGCTGGAAGCTGTTGTTTCAAAGTCTTTATCACCATCTTCTGGCCCAGATATAGTCCTTTTTAAGAAGTTCAGAGAAAAATGGTCAAGCATTAATAAGGAGGACTACGAAACAGTATTATCAGATCCAGATATCTATGAAAATATTCATGATATCAAAGATGACATAATTATATTTGCAGCAAATCAACTAGACACATTCCAACCAAGAGATGATTACCTAGAACTATTGCAGTTAACAATTATTTGTTTGGGAGGTGAACCAAAAGGTGGAATCAAATTTAAACATCCAGCGGGACTTCATCGGGCTAGGTGGATGGCCAAAATTACATATTCATTAAAATTTTTTGTTCAAATCTCAGTTCAAAATGTCAGTAAAAGACAAAAAAGGACTAAAAGACATCTGTCTATTTGCTACTCGGTTATATGTAAAGGCATGGTTTACAGCTCCTGTGCCATCTTGCGCTCCTCGTCTTGATCTGGAATTATTACAGAATCTTGTAGTCTACAAACAAATAAATGACACAATTGCATTTGTTGCTATTAAAAAACTGTTAGGTCACCTCTGGTACCTATCAGAAGAACTGGTAGCTTTGGCCTTTTATGATGATGAAGTGCCTACTGAAACAAAAAATAAAATGGTAAAGGCCTTGCAAAATAAAACAGAAACTCTTCCTGCAAAACGGGCTTTTCTAGATCCTGCACTTATTCTAACGAAGAAATTAGAAGATTTTGTCACATCAATTACTCAAAGATTCTTTACAATAACAGAATTTAGTTCAAAATTTTTACTCAAAGATGCTAAAGAATGGCATAATGATGAAGAGTTTAACTCCGCTAAGAAATCTATCAAACAGTGGAAAGTCGTGAATGATATAGCGGAAAGAGGAGTAAAATTAATGGATGAATATAATAAAATACTAATACATGACGAAGATCAAAAACAATTCTTACTACAAGTAGTGAAAAACTACAGGACTGTTTACCCTGATAGAAAAAAAGAAACATTGATGAAGTAAGGACAGCTAATGTCTCAGATATCATGTTAGTTTAATTATGCATGCTTGTGGTTATGGTAGGACCTACGGGGGAGCTTTCCACATTAAAAAAAAGCAATGCGCCTTGTACTGTACCTCCTGGGTGGTGTGGAAAAATTTGACAATTTGAGTCGTTCTGTAAATTTTTAATTGCTGGTAGCAACCCTTAAAAATTAAAAATTTGCTAAAATATTTTAGGTTAGTTATTTTTATGCTGAAATGAACCATTTAAAGGGTTGAACACATTAAAATATAAAAAATTTTTTTACCCCTATATTTGAATCACCCTAAATTATATATATATATGTGTGTGTGTGTGTGTGTGTGTGAAACTGTCGATATTTTCCATTATTTAATGCATTATTCCACCAAATTAATATTAAATACTCGCCACCAAGCGTATAGGGTGAGAATTAAGCTTTGCACAAGAACATATTTGCATGAAAAAAAATTGAATATTATGACATTAATCTTCGAAAAAATAAAAACAAGATAAGTAATCCATAAAGTTTATATTATTTAATTTGAAAATAAATAAATCCCAATGAAATAATACAAGCTTTTATGTATTATCTTGTTTTTATTTAAAATTATATATATATATATGTGTGTGTGTGTGTGTGAAACTGTCGATATTTTCCATTATTTAATGCATTATTCCACCAAATTAATATTAAATACTCGCCACCAAGCGTACAGGGTGAGAATTAAGCTTTGCACAAGAACATATTTGCATGAAAAAAAATTGAATATTATGACATTAATCTTCGAAAAAATACAAACCTATATGCTTAGTTTATTAAGTGATTCCATATTTGATTACATATTAAACTACATAATAATAAATATTAAAATATAATTTAAGTTGATGACGTTATTCGCGGTAATTTAGTTCTTCCAAACACCAGATGGCAGAAAAGAAAAAAAACGCTAACGCAAAAGTGGGCGGAGTTTTGGATCTTGCTATAAAGAATTTTTGCCCATACTTACAGTATATCTAATCACTCCACGTTCGCATTATAAGGTTATAAATAATAAGTAATAAGTAATTTCACACGAAAGATTTATAACAGAAATTTTTTTTTAAACAGGGTTTAATATTTATTTTAAGTTCACAAGACACTTAGATTTTAAATTGAACTTTGCAAAATTTGGCCTTGTGACTTGGGAAGTGAAGCTAAAAAATTTGATGGTTGTTGTTATTTGTAAATTTATTGACAAACTGGCTTTTCTGGGCTTCACACAAAAGTATGAAATTTTGTAGGCGCGTAGAAGGACTAAGTTAATATTGGCTTTACTTTGGTTACTGTGAAGTTTTACAGAAAAATTCGCACTTCACAGGAACATCCTATTTGAATTTAGTATCTACATTTAATTACACCATTTAATTTCCGTAATGTTTTTCTCGTGCTGTGAATTATTACGACATGAAAGGTCTAAAATGGTAACTATGAACTTCTCTATCTCATTTATGGTTTTTAAATCGCAACATAAAGATAAAAAGGTAATTTTCGTTGTCTGGAGTTAAGCCATAGCCTAACTAATTAGTTAGGCTATGGTTGGGCTTCCAGTGATAAAATAATCATTATATATATATATATATATATATATACACACCCCAGGTGTCCCCAAAAATGTCCCTACTTCTAAATGAATGTTCTTAACTAAATAAAAGGAATCTAGACACAAAGACAAACGCAACAGGTCCATAAAACATGGGAATTTATTAATCGTATTTAAACATGTTCAGTGAAATCGCCAATTTTTTCTAACACAATATTCACCCTCACATAAATGTTTGACATAATTTTTAGAAATAGCTCAGCTGGGATGTTGTTGATTACCTCATACTCATAGACTTTGGACTTTAGGTCTTCAAGTGTCCTAGGCTTGGTAGTGTTGGTTTACGTCGTCGTCGTCGGGCCTAGGCAAGCTACGGCTTGGGACCGTAGCGCATCTATCCGGTATAGGTTAACCTGGATGATGTAGCCATAAGCACTGCCGCCAGTTAAGTGCCAACCAATGATTATCTCACTAGCCGTATTGAGTCCGTTAGGCGAAACTGCGACAGTACCAAAGGTGGAAAATATAATTATTTGTAAAATGGACATGGTATTAGATTAAAATAATTATTTGAATATAAATAATTAACTGACAATTGTGATATATAATTAATTATGTTTACATACAATAAAATAATACAATATACATAAAATTAGTATTAATGTGGTTCACAATTGAATTATGATGGGTAACTAATTTAAAATGAATTTATAACTATTCCGAAATTCAAGACGGTAAAATTAACATTTATCTTTAAACTAAAATAAGAGTATTCACTACACACTCCCCCACCAGAGAGGAAGTTCAAAGAGTTCCGAACGACACAGATTTCCCCGGGACCTTTTTGGTAGCTACATGTACCTCACTTAAGGTTGATTCCAAAAACGCAGGCTTAAGACGATCGATAGAAACCTTGTCGACCTTGGAACCGCGCTGGATGAGGAATGATTTGCGCGTACGTCGGAGAACTTCATAGGGCCCGTCATATGGACATTAAAGAGGCCGTTTTGGGACAGGTACACGAACGAAAACGTGGGTGCAAGACTGGAGGGCTGGGGAAACAAAGATGTTCTGTTGGCTAGTCAATCGAGGGGGAACAGGCTGAAGGGACTGCATGTGAGAGGAAAGTGTTTGAGCGAATTCCGTAGGATCACATGACTTATCCCCTGCAGTGAAGTAGCCACCTGGTAGCCGCAGTGTTGTTCCATAGACTAGTTCGGCCGCTGTAGTCTTCAGATCACTCTTAAATGCAGAGCGAATACCAAGCAACACGAGTGGAAGCTTATCCATCCAATGGGAGTCTTCGTGACACATAAGGGATGACTTCAGCTGGCGATGGAAGCGTTCGACGAGGCCGTTAGCTTGCGGATGATACGCACAGGTATGCGCATGTACTGTACCCAACAAGCTGGTAAACTTCTTCCAAAGCGAAGACTCAAATTGGCGACCTTGGTCAGTGATGACTTTTGTCGGCAATCCAAATCTTGATACCCATCCATGAAGAAAGGCTCTTGCAACAGTGTCCGCTTGGATATCAGGAAGTGGGATGGCTTCAGGCCATCTGGAAAAGCGGTCGAGACAGGTGAGCAGATAACGTTGGCCTTGAATCACTGGAAGAGGGCCAACAATGTCTACATGAATTACTTCAAATCGCTGGGATGGGGGCGGAAATGCGTCAAAGGGGACCTGGTGTGCCTTTGGACTTTGGCACGCTGGCAGGCAAGGCACGTTTTGGTCCAATGTTTGACATCCTTCCGCATCGAGGGCCAAACAAAGCGAGAGGTAACCAGGTGTTGCGAAGCACGGATACCAGGATGGGAGGGCTTATGAAGATCCGTGAAGACTGCTTGTCTGTGACATGGAGGGACATAAGGGCGAATAGCAGCTGTTGATACGTCGCAATAGAGGGGCACAGACAATCCTGGCATACTCATTTTCTTGAGGGAAAGTGAGTGAGTGGAGTCTTCTCTGAGCAGGTCTTGTAGTTCCGTATCCTTATCTTGATCCTGTGCAATAGCATTCCACAGTGTAGAGCTGAGGGTAACAGAAGTAATCTCTATTCTTGAGAGTGCATCCGCTGGAGTGTTCAAGACACCTTTGATGTGGCGGATATCTGTGGTAAATTGCGAGATATAATCGAGTTGCCTGATGACTCTGGGAGAGTGGTTACAGCTGTTTTTATTGAAGACAGTGACCAAAGGTTTGTGGTCGGTAAAAACACAAAACTCTCGGCCTTCAAGGAAATGTTGAAAATGCTTCACGTTTAAGTAAATAGCAAGAAGTTCACGTCCGAAAGCACTATAACGCGTTTGGGCTGGCTGCAGCTTTTTCGAGTAAAACGCGATGGGTGCTTGTTGACCGTTAATGGTTTGTTCCAACACCCCACCGATCGCAACATCTGAGGCATCGACCGTCAGAGTTAGGGGGGCATCACTGATAGGAAATGACAGAGACAATGCACTATTGATAGCATTTTTGGCATTGTCGAACGCCTGTAAACTATCGCTACACCATACCAATTTCGTTACCTTGCGTTTGTGTGTGATCATAGCGTGTAGAGGAGCAAGAACACTGGCACAGTTTTTAATGAACTTGTGGTAATAATTTACCAAACCTAGAAACCGACGTAACTCACGCTGATTATTTGGCATAGGGTAATTTTTTATCACTTCACACTTGTCCTGAAGGGGGGTAATTCCGTGCTGCGAAATCGTGTGACCAAGAAATTCCAAGGTTGGCTGTGCAAACACACACTTAGATGCATTAATAGTAACACCGTATTGTTCTAAGCGTTGAAAGAGGAGTGAAAGATGTTCCTTATGTTCCTCTTCCGTTGAGCTGGCCACAAGCAAATCATCGATGTAGGCATAAACAAAGTCTAAGCCTCTGGTGACCTCATCTATAAACCTCTGAAAGGTTTGCGCAGCATTCCGTAGCCCGAACGGCATCTTCAAAAATTCGAATAACCCAAATGGTGTACAAACTGCAGTCTTGGGAATATCCGAAGGCTCTACGGGAATGTGGTGGAAAGCCTTAACGAGATCTATTTTACTGAAGATAGATTTGCCGTGGAGAAGAGAAGTAAAGTCTTGGACATTTGGTACCGGATATCGGTCCGGGATGGTTGTTGAATTCAAAAACCGGTAATCCCCACATGGTCTCCAGTCTCCTGACTTCTTCTGGACCAGGTGTAGGGGAGAGGACCAACTGCTTTTGGAAGGTCTTATTATCCCAAGATCTATCATAAGCTGGAATTCCGATTTGGCAGCTTTCAGTTTGTCCGGGGCAAGACGTCTGGGTTTTGCAAACACAGGGGGACCTTTTGTTGTAATGTGATGGGTAATGGTGTGCTTAATGGTATCACCCATCTGCATCGGTTGAAGAATTCCTGGATATCGCTGGAAAAGGCACTGGTACATGGAATTAGGGGGAACGAGGGAAAGTGCAGAGTTCGAGGCGTCCGGAAGGGCAACCTGTTTGGCAAGAACAGAAAGCAGTGTGGCCTGGTCGCATAAGCGTCGCTTGTCAAGATCCACCAGGAGTTTGAAATGCTGGAGGAAGTCAGCGCCGATTATGGGATGCCGCACTTGAGCACAGATGAAAATCCACTTGAAGGATCGGTGAAGGCCCAAGTTTAGTTCACGCGACTGAGTACCGTACGTGGGTATGCGTGAACCGTTAGCAGCGTATAGAGGCGGAGATTCCGAGTGCGTATGACCAGATTTTTGAGGGAATACACTGACTGACGCTCCGGTATCGATCAAGAAATTGACACCAGAGTTCCTGTCCTTTATGAATAACAGGTTGGCAGTGCGAGTACTAGACGCCATTAGGACTCGCTGCTGGGGTTTTCCGACGAAAAATTGCAAGGGGAGATGCACTTCCTAGCCTTCTTTCCAAATTTGGCGTGGTAGAAGCAGATCCTCCCAGAACTCGAACGATGCCTCTTCGTAAATCTTGACCGAGAATGGCTTCTTTGCCGTTGATTTTGTAGCAGAGAACAAACGTGGTTGAGTTGTTGACTTAACTCTTCCACTTTCAATTCCAGTTCCGATTGTGTGTTCACGTTGTTGACCGGAGCTGTGTCAATCTCCACTACTTTGTCGGCAGTTTCTGCTAGTTTATCAACTGGAGTAGCAGGATCCATAGTGGCCAAGACACGCTGAGCTGATGAAGGAAGTTTCTGCAAGAACAACTGTCTAAAGATGTCCTTATCGAAGGTTTGTGCGCGTTCGCCTAGAGCGCACTGCATAGCCCTCAGCATTTGAGTGGGCTTACGGTCTCCAAGTTCTTCTTTTGAGATTAACTGATGTAGTTTCTCACGCTCGGAGACAGTGGTGCGGCAGAGGATGGCAGACTTCAGATCGTTGTATGGGTCCTCACTCGTAGAAGTAGACACGATGACGTCACGGACTTCAGAGATGATGCTCGCTGGTAGAGAGGACAAAACATGATCGTATTTCGTCCTGCTAGCGGTGATCCTTCCCAAGTTGAATTGTGATTCCACTTGGTGGAACCAAATAAATGGATCACCCGGCCAGAAGACGGGGAGCTTTACGCTCAAGTGGGAGATGGCACCAGCGTCGTCAGGCATCTTCTCCTATGCTTGCTGACGTACAAACAAGACGACAAGTTACCAACGAAGGAGTGGAGGTTGAGACGAGCGCAGGCACAGAGCGCACGGGCAGGGGTGAGGGGCAGAGGGCACGAGCGACATTACAGTCTGATCCTAGTCGCTCGGGTGAAGGGGGTGATGGGCAGAGGGCACGAGCGACGTTACAGTCTGGTCCTAGTCGCTCGGGTGAAGGGGGTGATGGGCACGAACGACGTTACAGTCTAATCCTAGTCGTTCGGGTAAAAGGGGGGAATCCAACTCCGGAGTCACCAATTGTTGGTTTACGTCGTCGTCGTTGGCCTAGGCAAGCTACGGCTTGGGACCGTAGCGCATCTATCCGGTATAGGTTAACCTGGATGATGTAGCCATAAGCACTGCCGCCAGTTAAGTGCCAACCAGTGATTATCTCACTAGCCGTATTGAGTCCGTTAGGCGAAACTGCGACAGTACCAAAGGTGGAAAATATAACCCTTGGATTTCTATTGTTTATTTGTAAAATGGACATGGTATTAGATTAAAATAATTATTTGAATATAAATAATTAACTGACAATTGTGATATATAATTAATTATGTTTACATACAATAAAATAATACAATATACATAAAATTAGTATTAATGTGGTTCACAATTGAATTATGATGGGTAACTAATTTAAAATGAATTTATAACTATTCCGAAATTCAAGACGGTAAAATTAACATTTATCTTTAAACTAAAATAAGAGTATTCACTACAGTAGAATAGATCCCGTCGTTTATGTAACCCCCACAAAAAAGCGTCAGGAGGTGCGAGGTCATGTGAGTATGGGGGCCATTCCACTGGGTCATGAAAGAAGATTAGTCGCCCGAAAAATGCTTCCTCAAAAAGTTGCAAGTTTCACAAGCAATGTGTGGAGGTACTCCTTCCTTCTGAAATCACTGTGAATCTGGGGTAATGCAGTTAACCCTCCCGCACTCGAGGTGATAGCAGCATTTAATTCCGGTCTCTCTGGTATAACACTGGGGTCTCACAGATGTAATAACACGCATGAGCACGCGTGGTTTTCGAATGAAACAAAAATGCTTTCACCAGGATTTGAACCCGGGACCTCCGGAGAAGGAGTCATAATACAACTTTAGCAATATGATATGATAAACTCAAATGTTTCAGTTTCATTTTCCCCCATTGCTTAGGAGCAGAGGCGTACCGAAGGGGAGGGCGACAGGGGCGATCGCCCCCCCTTGAGTTAATAAATTATTATTTTGATTATTTTTACGTATTTAATTTACATATTCAATTAAGTATTTTACATATTTAATTTCATGCGCCAATCGAGAAATGTTAGCTAGCTTTCTAGCGATTTTGTGTTTCATGAGTATTGCGTCATTTTTCATGGCACCTGGCAACCGCAGTTTATCGATTTTTGTTTACATTCATTTAAATATTTAGTTTGTGAACTTTCTAAATTTTGATAATTTTAAGTGTTGATTAAAACTTTGTGTGTATGAATGTGTGTGTGTGTGATCTGATCATGTGTGAAGGCCGCTTGGTCTCAAACATGTAACTAATAAATTAAATGAAACATTATTTTTAAAATTTGGTATTCAGTTTTTTACACATTTTAAAATTTAGTTTTAAAGTTTTCATTTAATTTACAATTTTTCACATTGTATTGCACACACAAAATTTTGTGTGGATTTTATTTGGATTTTTTTTAGTTCATTATAATGGACCTTAGTGTTATGGTTAGTAATAATTCCTATTTCTATTTGTAACTTTGTAGAGTACTATTTGCGGGTGTCACAGGGCTAAAGATAATGGACCTTTATAAATTTTTCAAAAGAAAAAATGTCCAAACTGATAGTGGTTCTACAGAGCATGATAAAAGTACTGTTAATCCCAGTAAAATTGCTAAGTTAAAACAGGATGAGAATGAAAGTGAAAAGATTTCGGCGCTAGCTCTTGCCTCTCCTACTACTAAAAATCTAAAATGGCTTAGGATCCCAAAAACTCTTAATCCGGCCCTGAGAATAATTTTCTTTTATAAAGGTAACAGTCCAAGGAAATGCTTAATCTCGAAATTAGCACTTTTTTATTCTTATGTTAATACAAATCTGAGCATCCTAATTGCGGTTTGCATTGAATATTATGTTACTAATCACATTTTTATAATAATTTTTATATTTTTTATAATATAATTTTTATATTTTTATTCATAATGTGTCTTAGCAGTAGCTAGTTAATCATCTCTAACTGAACGATAAGCTCATCATGAACGTAGCCTACATAAAAATTATTTATCTCTATTTCAATTATACTTCTACGATTAGTTCCAAGTTCGCCCTCCCCCCTTGGCAAATTTCTGGGTACGCTCTTGCTTTGGAGTCCTCATTTCTGCGTTTTAATATTATTTCAGATAGGATTAAGGATGGTTATTTTGATATGACAAACTGAATTTCAAACCGAATTTCAAACTGAATTCAAACCCAAATTTCGACTGTTCACTTCAGTTATTTTCAAGGGATTAAATTTAATTTTAAAATATTGCTTAACTTTTCTATGTTATTAGAAATTATTGAACGTTAAACATATTAAAGGTTGCTTGAAATGATAAAATAATACAAATGTATTGTTGAAAAATAAAGAAATATCTGTCTTTTCTGTTTGGTGACAGGATTCATTGATCAATATATTATTTCGGTTAAATGTTGACTCAGTGAGTTAAATGTTTTTATCAGGTCTTGCCTTTTATGCGTGACAATATGTGACTAAATTTTATTACTGTCACAAAAAGGAATAATAAAATATCATAGAAATATAGGACATTTTTCCTCATTTATTTTATTCTTTTTGTGATATTAATAAAATTTTAAAAACGAAACCCAGTTACTGATTAGTAATTTTTTATGCTCGTTAGAAATTTTATGTTTATAGGCAATTTTTTTCCGATGTTACAACGCCAGAATACAAACATTTTGAAAATCCTTGAATGTTACAATAACAGTGAATAATGTTGGATAATCTAAACTTTAGCCTGATTAAGTCACTGTCGGGAAGTCTGGAAATGAGAACTAATATCACGGGGGATTTGGCATGGATAATATTCACTTCCAGTACTAGTTTCATGTAATCCAAGTGAAGTGAACTCGGCCAAGGACTGTCCTAAGCCAGTCTCAGAGATGGAGAGGGCTTGCTGACGAGCCCACTGCACGTAATGTATTTTGTTCAACCCAGTTCTCCTTTGAAAGGGAACTTATTTTTCCTGGTTGGTGGCGCTACTGTCCATCTCAGTGCCCTCATTTGGACGAAGGACGTAGAACGAAACAACTACCCACCCAACCAGTTAAAGTAGCTGTTGTATATGTAATACACCAATTATATTCGTATGTTATAGTATATCTAATGTAAGAACTTGTGAATACTCATACCATTTAGTAGCATATGCCATCATCATTTGTTTTGTTTAACCATTTATACTTGATCTTATTATAACGTTCATTACTTTGTTGTTGGACATAAGCCCAAGCGTTTAGTTTGTATTGGTACACGCAAAAGTAAAGCAGCGGAACTTGGAGTCTTCCATTCCTCCTCATCCTTACATGTACTTAATGGCGATGAGGTCGGGATATAACATATAGTATGCATACCGTGATATAATGTTTGAACCACGTGCATAAATACTAATTATATTATTCTTCATCTTGCAAGGTAAGAACTCAACATTAGTAAACAGGAAGAGTAACACATATGTACCACAGACCAATGAAATGTACTGTGTAGTCTCCCCTTATAAATATGAAGGAGAATTCGTTCTTTCACTCGTGGTTTTGGGATAATTCGTGAAGGCCATCCCTCTACTTAAGAGATGGATGGTGATAAAAGTATATACAGTACATCTTAGCCATTACCGGAAAGAGATATGTCTCGTCGAAAGTAGAGACGCCTTATTAGGGCCTCTATAAGTTTTCTAGTCAAAGGGACAAGCATTATTAACATATACAACCTATATGTTAATACTTGTATGACATATGCAACATACATGTTTGGCCTTACGAGGTAAATTCAGAGCGTGATGAAAATATAAACATAAAAACCGAAAAGGTTGTTGATAGGGGAACCCAGCAAACACACTACGTAAATACGACGTTGTATTCTGGTTGAATCTTGGTCATTTCAGAAATTGACGTTGATACAGCGTTGCATAATGACGTTATATATACACGTGAGGTAAAAGTAAACTTCTGACGTAATCTTTTGTACATAACATAGATATTGTCTGCACGTAAGGTTTTACATCCATAGCATTACATTATTCTTTATTACAAAATTGTGACGGAGTTACATACGGCCAGAGATGGGCACGATCTTGATCTTCAAGATCAGATCGTGATCTTGAAGATCAAGATCGTGATCTGATCTTGATCTTGAAGATCACTTTTATTATGGTGATCTTGATCTTGATCTAAGATCACTTTATTTCTTGTGATCTTGATCTTGAAGATCACTTTAGACTTCAAGATCACTTTTAATTTCAGATTCTTAAATATGCCGCTATGCGAATGTCATTTGTTTTTGTCCAAGCGACATCTGGTGGCAACTTTGTTCAACACCGACTGTTTATGTTTTCTGTTAGTTGGGTGACTTGCGTCATGCGTGGGCTCATGGAAGGTGTAGTTGCTGTGGAATTTAGGCTCGTAAAAAGTGTAATTTACTGTGCAATTATGTTAAAAGTGTTCTATTAATATATTATTATATAGGCATAAAATATAGCCTATAGGTCCGTATTCATAATAAATTAATTCTAAACATATTTTATTTACAGATTGAATTTTTTAATAATGAGTGCAATTTTACAACTTCAACAGGCTCCCAAGGGAACCAAATATTCTAGGTTGTCACCAGAACAGTATTCAATATATTTAGATAACAATGTTGGTAATAAGGATCAATCTGTGCTATTGAACGGAAAATATTTTCAAATTGTCGAAAAAACTGGAAACAGTATCAAAGTTATTTGTAGGCAGTGTACAAAGAAAACTACAATTCTGTCTGCTGGCCTCGACTCAACAAGCAATCTTCTGAGGCACCTCAGGGTTAGTACTACTTAGTAACTAAGTAGTAAGTAGCAACATTAACATAATGGTTCAAGTCATATTTTAAGTGACTGGTGCCATACAAGACTAATGTTACATTTACATAGACGTCCATTTGAATATATTGTGCACTTCAGATATTAATAGATTATGGACTAGTAACTACATTAAAAACTGCCGATATCCAACTATAATAAAACGCCAGGTGTATCTGTCTTTCTCTCTGTCTGATCCATGTCTGTAATTTCTCCTATTTAGTTACTGAAGGACGAAATTCGGCTTTCAATTTAACATAGGATAAAAATGCACTGATCATGGTGAAAATAATTTTAGTTAAAGATAACAAAATTTTAGAATCTTGTTAAGTATTAATTTCAACTAGAAGTTTGATACTCTGATAAGTATTATACAGGGTGTTCAAGAAGTCTCTCCGCATGATAATAATTTATTTTCTTGTGCAGAAACTACATTCGGATCTTTTGGGTGAATATGAATCGGAGAAGAAATCTCGCAAGCGTCCAGCTAAAGAAGAAGATGCCAGCGGCAGCAATGCTGGCCCTGCCAAAATTGCCAAGCAGTCAACACTAAGCATGTTCCACATTTCCAAGCAAAAACCAGGACCACCAATATGCAAGGATATCCTTGAAAAGAAGATTCTCTCGCTTGTGGCTAATGGGCTCCTACCATTGAGCCTAGTTGAACTACATGAATTTAAGGATCTTCTTTCATGTTAGTATAACTCAAATATTTTGCTATTTTTTCCATAGCTAATATCTGATTAAAATAATTAATCATATTATTTGTATGAACATTAGACTATCGCTAGCCTAGCTAAATATTTTGATATTTTTTCCATAGCTAATCTATTGTATTTGTTTTAATTTTTAAATATTTTTTTCAGATGTCAACCCGGCTGTTCAGGTGCCATCTAGACGCACCCTGGCTAGATCTCTTGCAACAACAACCAGTACAATGAAGGAAGACATACAAGCAAAACTGGCAGCAGTTGACCATGTGTATGTTACATGCGACATATGGTCAACTAATCACCGCAGTTTCATGGGAGTCACTGCGCATTGGGTATGCTATTGATTTAGTGTATTATTTTTATATAATTGATAAATTGACCATTGGTGATAGACTGATAGTCTGATAGACTTATAGTATAATCTTTTCAATTATTCGACATGTGTTCCTCATTCATTAATTTGGTGAGTCTTCATTTTGCTGTGATTCACAGTAATTTCACACTAATTCACTGATTCTGTCATCTGTCATTGTGTCTGATTCACAGCAAAATGTGGAAGAGTCCATATTCACAGGCTGTGAATATGGACTCTTCCACATTTTGCTCTTATGGGATGGGTCACTGATGTGGTGGTATGGTAGGCGACTCATCGCTGAATTGCCTCCTTTATATCACATAGTTCTTCTCTTCAATGTTTGGTGGCGCAGTTTAGCTGGTGCGTGTCTAACCAATATTATTAAATTAAGCTTAAAAAAATGTTCATACAAACATTGATTTTATATTCTTACATTACAGATCAATGATGACTTGTCGCGAGGATCAGCTGCACTGGCATGCCGAAGATTTCGTGGAACACAGCTTTGATAAAATTGCTGGAATATTGGACAGGATCAACTCGGAGCATGGTTTATCTTATAGAAAAGTTGTATCTACAGTCACCGACAATGCATCGAACATGGTGAAATGCTTTAAAGAGTTCGGTGTTCGTGTTCAGAATCGTACTGACGACATTGATGAAGATGATGCAGATGAAGATGATGATGAAAAAGATTCAGATGAAGAGGTTATCATCAGCAACTTTCCTGAACATTCAGGAGAGCATGGAGAGGAGTCAGTGAAACTATCATCCCATATTCGATGTGCCTCCCACACATTGAACTTGGTAGCAACAACTGATGCAGATAAAGGACTGAATTCACCTGGACTAAAGAAGATAAAGCATTCTGCAATGGGAAAATGTTCGGCGCTGTGGAATGCTGCTGGTAAACCCAAGTCAGCAGAAAAAATACAGGAAATAACTGGCGTCCAATTTAGGTACCCATGCGTCACCCGATGGAACTCAATGTACGACTCATTAAGCCAAATATATAAACATAAGAACGACGTGAATGTAGCTCTTGAAGAACTGAATCTACCCATCCTCAAAGACAATGAATTGGAATTTATTTCAGAATATTTGTCTGTTCTAAAACCAATTGCAGCAGCCCTCAACAAATTACAGGCAGAGAAAGAATGCTACTACGGTTGTCTTCTTCCAACAGTCCTAGTGACTCAAGATGCCCTCGCAAGATTGGAGCCTATCCAACCAAACGACCTGCGCTTGAGACACTGCATGCCATTACTGGCAGCAGTCGTCTCTGGCTTCAATGCCAGATTTGGTCATTTTTTGTCGTTGAGCCCGAGGTAACTGATGCCGTTTTGGCCTCAGTATCTCATCCGTATTTCAAACTTAGATGGATATCATTGTTGCAAGGGCCTAATTTCGGCGATCATGAAGCAATCAAGTCTCAAGTAAAAGACAAGCTGCAAATGGCTGTAAGAAATTGTAATTCTGACAGCAGTGGTAATAGTTCGGTGAACTCAGACTCATCATCTGAAGACGATTTCTTCAGAACTATGGACGGCTCATTCTCTGCTCCTAACAACAAGGAAGACTTGGAAGTCCTCAATTATTTGCAGGACACCAGTAAGGCACTCGACTCTTTAGATAGGTATCCTGCTATAAAGAAGATCTTCAAGAGGTATAACACCACGCTACCTTCCTCTGCACCAGTGGAACGGTTGTTTTCGTTTGCTGGCATGGTTCATAGCCCCAAACGAAGTCGTCTCTCGGATGGTAACTTTGAACAATTGGTTTTGCTGAAAGCAAATGTTTACAGCGGTTGAACATTAAATTAACACTCTTAACTTGCGGTTTTTACCCTTATATTGTCAGTAATTGCGTACTGCAGTAAAACTGTAAAATTAAATTCTATGTAAAAAATGTTTACTTATATATGCTGACCATTCATTAATATGGGTTATGGACCTGGTGAAATGAGAATTGAGAAAAATAGAACTAAAAACTATATGTAGGTCATTTAATAGTTTTTTCTTTGCTGATAAGTTATGATAATACTAAGTTTTAAGTTTACCACCTGAAAAACTGAAAGGGGAATCGTCAATCCCCGTGGTTTAGATCAGGTGACATGGGTAGGATGCGATGCTTGTATTGCCTCAGCCCTCAGGGGAGTATTAGGAGTGATACTTTTCAGGAGTGATTAACAAAATAATTTGTTTTTGTTTACTCTACAAGAGTACAACTTTTTTCAATTCATATAAAAGTGATCTTAAAAAGTGATCTTGAAAAGTGATCTTCAAGATCACGATCTTGATCTGGATCTTCAAGATCACATTTTTTCTGGTGATCTGATCTTGATCTTCAAGATCACATTTTTCTGGTGATCTGATCTTGATCTTCAAGATCACCAAAGTTGGTGATCTTGCCCATCTCTGCATACGGCATACTACTACTGTATTTCAAATAAGGTGCCTTTGTTGGACCAAATTCTACCCTTGAAAAGTTCAGACAACGTTGTATCTATGTAAAGTTTACGTAATATCACAACGTTGTGAAGACGTAACTGAGACAAATTTACGTTGTATTATGTCACAGTGCTAAAATGCAACCTTGTGACAACGTCGTATCTATGTAAAATTGTTAGCTGGGAAAGCATTAAAATGGGCATCGTGAATCTATCGAGAGCATGATATACAAATTTAAACAAACTTTAATATATCGGGTGATATTCAATAAAACTACTTTATTTGAGGGAATTTTAGTAGCATTTTTCTTTAGAGATTTAAACTAATGAGAAGTGTTAAAATTAGCTTTTAGAACGTATAAATCTATGGATTCTAGTTCTTTTGATAGACCAATTACTCGAATTAATTCGTACGACCAAATTGACAATTGTGAAATGCTAAACTACATAATTGTTTAAAATGAATAGAAGTAATGAGACTGAAATGCGCACGAAAGTTATAGTGGACCGGCCAAAATTCAAAAATCGACTTTGAACGGCGTTTTTTGTTGATAGCTGGGTGAGGAAGAAAATGCAAGTGGATGCCACTCTCGCTTTTGGCTTTGAAAGTCATTTTCGAGGTCAAACTGTGCAAAAAATTATATTTTCTAGTTTTAATTAAAAAAAAATATTCTGAGCCAATTGGTTTGACCAAATGTTTCATTTTGCCACACTTAGTGATAAAGAAGTATGATGACACGCTTATTCCATCCGAATTACCAACTCAAGGTCAAATTCAAGTTAATCACGACCGAAATTGTGCTAAAAATTTGTGATTTTTTGTTTTAATTGGCGAAAAAAAACATTGAGCAAGTCTATTTGTCAAAACAATTTATTTTAACATGATTAGTGCCTAATAAGTTTGATGGCATGAATTAAGTACTTACAGTAACAGAATTATCAGAACTAAATCACAAAGCAGTAAATATAGCCCCATAACTATACAGTTTACACACTAGTAACATCTACAAGTTCACGTTTCTTGATGAACAGCACCGAAATGCTGCACTAACAGTCACAATTGTGTGGATTGCAATCACTTAAGAACAGAGTTATCAGTTCTTTACAGCACATTCCAGCTTCTCTCGATTTCAGTCCGGAAGAAAGACATAGATCTAGTGTCCAGCTGGGTTACAGCAACCGCTGTCGTCACGTCGTCACAACCACAAGCTGTCGTACACTTCATCCTTTTCCTGAAGCACTTTTTCTTGCAATCACAAACAACAAGCTCCAGGCAGGTTTCAGAGATTGGAGGAAGTATTGTCCACACTGGTAGGAGGCTCCCAGCTTCCAACTTCTAGGCTGAAGTGTCCACCGGATCTTCAACATCTACGTGCTCTTTGTCCTGCCTGAAGCCATATTCTGGCCTGATAGTTTGCCCGCTTGGCGTGGAGCTCCAGGGCATCCTTTGTCGGTGGGAGCATTTCCAGTCTTCTTGGCCTTCCCAAAAAGGTGAACTCTGGCGTCATCAACTGTGTGTTGTTCCGAGGTGCCATACAAATGACACAAACTTCTCAACATCTGCGATATCCCCATCTCAACCAATGGCGTGTAGCAGGAGTGGGTGGTCACTGAACACCTTCCAACACTTCTTTTTTCCATGACCACTGACGGACGAGACTGTGTCACACCCGGTCAAAGCGTGGAAGCTGACCAGGTTGTCCCTGACTGGGGGCGACAAACTCTTGAATACATCGTGCACGGGGGTAGCATTTTCGGTTCTTGGCCGTTCCGCACAGCATCCACACTTCAGCGACCTTGGTGCAAACGAAGTGAATCAGCAGCACCATTACATCAGTACCTCTGTACACTACCAGTATTCGTTCATAGCCCTGGGACGCTGCATCACATGAGTGAAGGATGAGCCTGGTGTCCGCCTCTTCATGGTTGCTATGCAGTGGAACGTCATGTCGCCTGGTTGACCGTACTTCAGTGGCTTCAGAGAAGCCACCCCCTGTCACCAGCTGACATATTTCTTGAAGATCTCTGCCCTTCTCAGTGATGACGTTAGACAAAAACAAGGCTAAGTCAGCTTTATTTGTATCCAGGGCCATGAAGTTTTTCCACACTTCAGGCAGTGGAACTTGTGGGCCATCAATGACTTTCCGAATCGGTTTCTTCTTGCTTGCACGCTTTGTCCTGGTAACTCTTTGATCGATCCTTCCCCTGCGTACCGATCAAAGATGACATCAAGTCTTGTTGTGTGTTCATTGAAATAACTCGTCACGGCCTTGAAGAACACTTCAGCATAGTCGCCGAATGTCCAACAGCCGCCAGGCTTGCCAAGAGCTTGGATGAGTGCATGACAAGAGCTTGGATGAGTGCATCTATCATCACATAGGTCTTCAGATCAGGGGTTCGAACCTCTGAGCTTATGGTATGCTGAGCCATCAGGATGTTCACCAGCTCAGACTTCGATGTCGAATTCATCTCTCCTCCTACCTTCGCCAGACTAAATGAGACTGGGGACAGTTCATGCTTCAAGACGTTGACCATCTCCACCATGCGATCTGCGGTCGCGGCATTCAGGAGCCACTGTAGTAGCTTTCTGTCGGCTTTGATGGTCTTCTGCATGTTCTGCTTGGTGGAAACTGTAGCTTTGTACACATCAGCGAAGGTTTTCGACCGATGTTTCTTCATCCTGAGCTGTCAGCAGGTTCTCCACAACATCTGTGGGTGCAGTGTCTTTGGTTGCCAGTGAAACAAGTGGGATGTTAGTGGCGGCATCTGTATCTCCTGCTTCACTCACGTGAACTCTGAAGATGTCAAACTGCTTCAACTGCTGAACTAGCTTCATGACATCATGAGCGTCACGCCTAGTGTGAGAAGGCAGACTGTCAACCCGAGTGAAGGTGGCTTCCCCATCATCATCTTCAAGAATGAAGAGGCATCTTGTGTCTTGAGAGATGCGTGACCGTTCTGACCATGTAATGCAGAACCTGTCTCTTGTTTGGTCATTCTTTGTGATGCCGATGATACCATTGTGCATTTTGCATGTACGATTTATCCATTCGGTTGCCCGATCAGCTGGAACTTGGTTGAAGCGCTTCGCCGTCCTCTTGACGACAAAGGTCCCATTACAGAACTCTGCATGAACTTCTGGTGGTGACTTCTCAAGACCTCTCATATCAGCCAAGTAGACCGGCCCCCATTTAATAGGGTGGTCCATAATTTTACTTTTTAAAATTTTTAATGGTCCAACGGGCTAATGTTGTGGGCATTGGTGCAAGAAACAACATGGTTACCAGTTTTTGGAGTTCCGGTAATATCAGACCCCCACCCCCACCCAATTTATATGGGACCTAAAAATTTGACTGAGAAAACGAAAGTTTTTCCGCTTCTCTGTGAATAAACATTTGACTATATTATTTTTTCTTGGTAATAATATATTATTTTAATTAATTATATATTCTAGGGGTGTTACCGCCACCATGAAGCATCATCCCAGGCAGCTTCGCGGCGATGGGCTCGAAATTAGACCAGCTTATCAAGCTACAGTATATTTCGAGTGGGAACAAACCTGATTCCAGGTCCCCATCTTTTTTTTTTTTTTTTTTTTTTAAACAAAAATGAATTCCTTTTACAATGATTAAAAAATTATACCAAAGTTTAATTAAAAAGATAAATACTTCTGCATAACATTACACAATAAACGTTCACTTAACATAATTATACATTTCAGCCAAAGATTTTTTCTTGAAGTCTGGAAGAAGGAGTCGATGTTGCTCTATAACTTTTACCAGAAATTGTTTTTGTGATTCATCATTAACAATTCTGTCTTTGAAATCTTCAATCAGCTTGATTGCTCTCTCGGCAGGATCATTCACAATTTTCATATTTTTGACAAAGTTCTCCATAACTTGGAAAGATTTGCAATTTTTCCAAGAAGTAACAGGTTCATTTAGCCAGTCACCACTAGTACCCAAGCATTGGAAAACAATTGAAGAACCCTTACCAACTAACTGACACAGCTTAGTTGTATTTGTTAGCTTAGGGAAGATTGGCTGACCTTTGGGAGGAGGGTCGCGGGTTGATTTTACAGACTTTCTTCATTGACTTTGCAATCAGACTTTTTTCTGCATCTGAAATTTGCCGGGAAAACAAAGCAAGTGGTACTAGTTCCTCAGTCAGATACCATAGCTGACCATTTAATCCCTTATGAGCACTGGATGCTACATCGTGATCATAATTTTTATATTCAATGAGTTCATTAAAAAGATTTAAATCGTTGACAGGTGCATCACCGGCGACGGAAGCAAGCAACCAAGGTTTTATATAGTAGAAGCAGTTGAATATGCACATTCTCTCTAGTTTTGCTATCATATTTGAATCAGTTGTAGTTTTCAATATTAATTTACTGTCCCAGTGAACAATGCAATGCTCTGGAGGATTGAATGATGCCGTAAGTTGTTTTGCACTAGATGGGTGCTCTTGTATTTTTACATGAACGTTTAGAAGT
Source organism: Bathynomus jamesi (assembly GCA_023014485.1). Classification (NCBI taxonomy): domain Eukaryota; kingdom Metazoa; phylum Arthropoda; class Malacostraca; order Isopoda; family Cirolanidae; genus Bathynomus; species Bathynomus jamesi. Next base: position 459,661 of record JAJOZX010000081.1, on the reverse strand, counting down.
AGACTTTGACAGGCTCATGTCATGTATATTTATATTTAATTCTGAGGTAACTGCTGCAGCGTAAACTGTTCTTTGGCTATGCGAGAGATTCAGCCTATCAGCCGTTTCAGAAACCATTTGAGAATCGAAAATGCGAATTCTTTTTTTAGGATTTCTTTGAGCCGAAGGTTGAAAGTCGGAATCATTTGATTCATTACTTGATTCATCATTATCTATAGGAACGTCATCATCAGGTGGGATATTCATTTGTTCACCACTGGGTCCTGCATCCATGTCTGCTAAGAGTTTTTCTTTTCTCTCTACGTCATGTCGAATTCTTTGGTTTCGTCTTTCTGTCCGAGTTACATAAGACTTATGAAGGCTGGAGAATACATATTCCGAATAGTTCTTTGATCTTCAAGGAATTTTATATCTTCGCTTTTGTTTCTTGTTGTTCTCATTCTGTCTTTCATTATTGTTTCAATAGCATCTGCTGCAGATATATCCAATAGCATATCTAATTTTTTACAAAAAGTATCCTTTTTATCTTCGAAAGTATTCCTGTTTTTGTGTTTTTTCAGTGTTTCATACTCATTAACTAAAGTCAGAATCTTTTCTTTTGGTCTTCTGCTTTTGGAAATATCTTGCGTTTTAATGCCAGCTAAGTCCCAGAATTTTTTAACTTTATTAAGTACAACTGTTGCAGCCTCTTCTTTATTGTTCATAACCATATCATTTCTTTCTAAATGATAGAAATGCTGAAGTGCATCTGATTGGGATGGTAGCTGGAATAGTCCTGTAGGAATCAGTTCATCTTTAAGATTACCAATAATTGGATCATAACTGCTTTTTCTTAACTTTATATTTAATTTCTTAGGAGTAGCCATGATATTCATTTAAAATAAGATTAGAATCAACCAAGTGAAAAATGCATCATATACTATATACAGTACATCATTGGATATCTGAAAAACACATAAAATATTGGCTTAATCAGCTGTTATAGAACATTTCTATGTATACTATTACGAATAAATAATCAATTTATACACCAAAATGTGCAAAGTTGATTTCTGAATAAATTGATATGCAATATGTATGCTTTTATTTAAGATTAAATATGATTAATCTTTAAAAAATGCTTAAAAGATGTCGTTTTTACTCAGTTTTTTACTATGCAATATTGCAATATAAATTGGGGGGGGGGGGGGGGGGGGGGGTCTGATATTACCGGAACTCCAAAAACTGGTAACCATGTTGTTTCTTGCACCAATGCCCATAACATTAGCATGTTGGACCATTAAAAATTTTAAAAAGTGAAATTATGGACAACCCTAGCCCCCAACGTGCATAGTTTGTGTGGTTATAGATAGCTAGCCAAGGCAGCATTGCAGCAAAGGCTTCTATGTGGAGACTTCACATGCCATCTCTCTGAACTCTGATGAAGGCTAGTAGGATCTCTACCATTTCCATGTAGGATGACCACAGCATGAAGTTAGGATTTTCAGAGTGCTGATCATTGAATTCCTTCATGAGACTGTGGAATTTCTTATCTGCCAAAACGTCTGAGAAGTTGTCAACAGCATCGCGCATCTCATCTATGTCAGCTCTGTCTTTGAAAAGCGAAGCAACATTGAGGGCAAGCTGTTTGACGTTCTCATCTCCGTTCCCAGTTGCAGCCAGCCATGACTCAAACATCTGCCACTTGATGCGCCACAATGCCTCATACGTCAGCTGGTGACTCTCACAGCTTGGTAGTAGGCCTTGCCGTCCAGCATTGTCTCAGTGGCGTTAGCCGCGTACACACCTGCCTCTGTCCATAAGTCATCAAGTCCCACACTTCCCATGTGTTGACCAATGGCTTTCAGAAAGTTGAAGCAGATATGGAGGCCTCCCATGAGCAAGACCACGTTGGCAAATTTCGAGTTTGCTCAGACTAGTTCCTTACCCTGCTGTACAGAGGCTGATCAACAGTGATGATAGTGTACTTCTGGCTGACACAGTGGCGTACTAAGGGGGGTGCGAGGGGGGCGGTCCGCCCCGGGTGACAGCCAGGATGGGGGTGCCATCGGGAGAGTTGAAATACCAGTCCAAGTTTTCAAACCAAATGAAAAATTCGCCAAAATAAGAAAAAAAATGTAAAAATGTTCAAACTATTACAACAGCTTAATGTTAATTTCCACTATAAAATAAATTTTTATTTTTATTGGCAATACAAAATTTACAAATGAAAAATTAAATATTTGATAAAAATTACATCGAAAGGCGAACATTTGTTGACGTTTTAGTCATCAGTTTGTTGAGCATAGCCAGCTGGCTGCAACTGACATTCCAAGTCTTGTTCACTTGACACTGTGACTCCACATACATGAGGTATGTTTCATTAAATAATTATGATAAAGCGTAAAGTGCTGGTGTTTATAACAATATCATGGTACTTATACCAGTGTCCAGTAATTTTTGACAATGTGGTATCATAGTGATGTTTAAGTGTCTATAAATGATAATTAATAATGATAATAATAATGATAATTAATTGTCTCTGCTTGTCTGGGTTAATAATCTGATAACTCAATGGGTATCTGGTTGGAAAAAGTTTGAGAACCACTTGTTTGAAGCTTTTCTGTTGTAATAAATTTTTTTTACTTCTTTATTTACTGGATATATTGTTAATTTTCACTTTGTCAGTGGTCTAGTTATTTGTGAGTAATGCTCATAGTTTTCTGCTTTTTTAGGAGTCGTGTTTGCACTTAACCCCCCCCCCCCAGAAAAAAAAAAATAATAATAATAATCATAGACAATTTGTTCAGTAGTGTATTTCAAGTCATAATAGTTCATGCTTGTTATGCATGTTCATGCTTTATACCTTTTGATTTTAAAATTTTGCAGAAAACATCCACCATGAAGCGAAATCCACCCAGTGGATTCCAACAAAGAAAAATGAAGAAGGCAAGAGAAGAGGTGGCTCAAGCAATGTCCGGATCAATTTTGAAGTACGTGACGCCTTCAACATCAAGTGCAATAGGAAAAAGTCCTGAAGATATTCAGCCTGGTGAATCTGAAGGGCAAATACAAGAAGCATCTTCACAAGAGGATTCAAATGAGAGAGAGCAATGATTGGAGGATGGCAATTCATCTTCTAAAAACAGTGAAACTGATGAAGAGGAAGGAGACGCCAGCAGAAGTCCACACCACAGGAGGAAGACTCTGATGAAGAAGAGGAGACGGATAGATTTTCAATTTATTCTGATGTCGCTGCTTGGCCAATCCCGGTTTCAAATGACTTGAGAGTTGATCTTATTAAGAGGGGAAGTGAATCCTTCCAAAATAGGGATGGACCTTTCAATGCAGTTCAAAGACAAGGAGAGAAATCCAAAGGGAAGAGTCGACAGCTGACTACTGCATGGTTTTATAAGGCTCTGCCAAATGGCGAGAAAGTTTTGAGAACAAGGATGGTTTACTCTCCATAAAAAATTTCTTTCGCTCGACCATGAGTCAGACAAGATTGACAAATCTGGCTTTACTTTCAATTGAACATGAATATGCAAAGAAGGTGAATTTTGATGAGATCATTGATCAATTTGCAGAAATTAAGGCTCGAAAGCAGATACTGTGAATCCTCTCTATTTACCTTTGAAGAATAGGCTGAGCGTTGAAACTGGATTTCCTGTGTTTTTTGAATAAAATAAAATGCAGTATTACCTGTTCACTGAATTTTTAATGTCCTGCATTTTTCTTATTTCCAATTTGCTTATGACAGTACTGTACTGTTTAAAAATCTACTTGCAAATATAATATATTTTTCTGTGTTTAAATTTTAAAATTATTTATGGGGGCGCCAAAGGAAGGATCCGTCCTGGGTGCCAAATACTTTAGGTGCGCCCCTGGGCAGCGCTAAAATATCGAAGGCAAATAAATTTAACATTAACCACTAAAAACAATACATAAATTTAACGAAGTCCTTTGAAGACCTACACATACATAACTCTTTAACGAAAAAACCTAGGGCTTTTGTCGTTATCTCTCCACTGAAATCTGTTGGAAATTTCCAACGGATGAGAGGTATCAGGCAATCAACTCATAGCCCTACATAGTTTTTTCAAAGAGCCTTTGTAAAAGTAACAAAAGAAAATCTAATTAATGAATAATTCATTGAATCTTTTTAAGCCATTCATAATAAACTCAACCAAAGACTCTCCTCAGCTAATCTGATAAATGGAGAAAGGGTGCAATTTCAAGCCCATTCCACATACTTTATTTGACTTGCCTTTAGTTTCCCTTTTGAAGGGGGACCTACCTTTCCCAGTTGGTATTGTTATACCAATGTGTATATATTCTAACGAAACAATATTAAATACAATTAAGGTGTAAAAATGTGATTTTTCCCCCCTCTGATTGGTTAGCCTAGGTGAGCAGTGAAACATGGTTTCTGATTGGACAATTCATAATCTCCAACCCAATGTTCTAAATGCACATTAGGGATTGATGTACAAGCCACGGCTCCGTAGGCAGATACTTCTATGAAAGTGACATGCATTTTCAGCAGACATCATTCTGTTACTATTCCGATGGAATATAAGGTCTACATAGAATAGTTAGATTGCCAGTCTCAATGACCCTTCGTAATTGAAAGGTGCAGAACGGAACAATTAGTTATAGTATTACAATTTATTGGAAGAAGTAAAATTATGACTACGTTATTATGGCCTAATACCATTTAATTTAGAATAAATTTAGAATAAATTAATTTAGAATAAATTAATTGCCTAACAATTTTTTATTTTTCTATACAGATCAGGGATTACAGATACCGATACAAAAAACAAAAACAAACGAACTGCAATTCAAGTAAGAACAAGACCAGCGACCATACAAACATTACGCAATTCAGATTGGCGCCAAAGTTTTGTACATGAATTTAGTCTGTGTGCGGAGTATATTGCAGTCATATTACACAACTTTTGTTCCAAAGTTAGATAGCTAAATAATTATAAAGAAATATGAATATGTGGAGTAATGATGGGGGTAAGTAGCGAAAGTTTTAACCTTATTATATTAAGAACATAAGACATAAGAAATTTTTATAGTGGGCACACTAGGGGCCACTTCAGCCCATCGAGGTGGCTCCACTATGTAAAAACTGCCTGTACATTGGCAATAACCAATTTTTACAAAACCAATTAAGTATAAATTTAAAACTAATTAATTATCAATTTCAAACTAAAGATAGAATCTCTGGATCCAGAGGATCAAAGTCATAATAGGCTACTATCCACAAATATGTTACACACTATATTTATAACTGACATGCAAATATATCAGATCCAAAGAATCCAGTCAATTTCATTATAGTACCCATCAATACCAGTACCGTGCCAACCAAAATTAAGTCACGGTCCATATCAATTGAGGACCAAGTCACAATTTACATCCATATACATTACAATATATATACTTAGGAGGAAAAGTGTAGGTGTGGCTGTAAAGACTGTACAGTAATGTAGAAATGTGTGTGCACCCATTTTGGGTCTCCCATTTATAGGTGTTTGTGGGGCAAGTGAAGATCATGAGTTTTTCAATACCTCACAGTTGGAACATAAGAACATAAGAAATTTTTATAGTGGGCACACTAGGGGCCACTTCGGCCCATCGAGGTGGCTCCACTATGTAAAAAGTGCCTGTACATTGGCAACAACCAATTTTTACAAAACTAATTAATTGTCAATTTAAAACGGTTAATATGAGTTTTATCGTACTCAGAATATCAAAAGCAAATATAATTATAAAATATTAGCATAATTTTCTCATCATTTTCATATAAGTCACTATGCTCGCAGATGCGTCCTTACCAAATTATGTAGATTTGAATATTATGACATTTTTTCCCACCCTCCCAATATTTGCCTGGTGATGTCATGAAAATATGATATATGAGCTAGGCTTGGGCTATTTTTTTGCTACTCTGCGACTTAATTAGTTGGATGTTAACAGGTTAGGCCAGGGGTGGGGAAACTTTTCAGTACCAAGGGCGAAAATCGATAACATAAACACCTCCGCGGGCGTCTGGCAAATTTTAAGCTTATATACAGCGTGTCCCAAAGAAATGTACAGTATTCCCTCGCCATATCGCGGTTCACATTTCGCGGACTCGGTACATCGCGTTTTTTTCTAGCCGAAATAAAATACGTACTCTAATTGAGTTGACAAAGAACCGCGAGATAGGAAAACCAGCGAAGCTTGTGCTGCTTGAGCTACTTTGCCTATATGATACCGTACATGGCACACCATTGGCTGATGGATGAGACGCGACTAATCAGAGCACGCTGTTCAGTATCCTGGGCGCTGATTGGCTTAGCGTTCGTCGCATCTCGATCTGCAGCCTACCGAAGCATTCAGCATCTCGCCTTGCTCAGTTCGCTTCCACGTGTTATTCACTTCGCGTAGTCTAACTCTTCGGTGTTGTGTTTCTGTGCATTTTGTGTTTAATAGTGATTTTGTGTCAACCCCTTAAGATGTCGCCCAAACGTTCTGTGCCTTCTAAGAGTTCTGGCAATGAACCCAAGCGCCAGAGGAAGATGCTTACTATCTCAGAGAAGGTTAGACTCCTAGACATATTAAAGGAAGGAAAAAGCTACGCAGCTTATAAGAGCGTGGGAAAGGTTTATAAGAGTGCGGGGAGGGTTTATAAAGGCGTAAAATACGTAATAAACATATCGTTTCTACTTCGCGGATTTTCACCTATCGCGGGGGGTTCTGGAACGTAACCCCCGCGATATTCGAGGGAATACTGTATACCCACTTTGTTCGATAATACCAGCTATGAGGATAATAAATATATTACTTTTTATATATTTTTTAATAAAGAATTTTCTCTTGAATCTAAATATGTAATTATTTTTATTAAAAATTGAAGAACAAAAAGGTTACAGATGTTTAAATTATAATTATTATTTTCGAGACTTCATGTGCGATATTTTCTAATATTTTAATTGACTGTTTTGAGATACTTATGTTTAGTATTGATATTGAAGCATAAATGTTGTAATTATTAGTTAATTCAAAAAATTTACAAATTCCATGGTTAAATGACACTTTATCTAAGATGTTCGACGTCTTCCAGAATGTTGTTTTTGTAAGTTTTGCACAGTGTCGTCGGTTTCAAACTTATCTCGTATACGTGCAAAAATATTAGAAAATATCGCACATGAAGTCTCGAAAATAATAATTATAATTTAAACATCTGTAACTTTTTTGTTTTTCAATTTTTAATAAAAAGAATTACATATTTAGATTCAGGAGAAAATTCTTTATTAAAAAACATATAAAAAGTAATATATTTATTATCCTCATAGCTGGTATTATCGAACAAAGTGGGTATACATTTCTTTGGGACACGCTGTATATAAGATGTATTTTAAAAAGCTATTTGCTAGGCTGTAAATAAATAATTCTTAGTAAATAATAAATACCTAAGCGGGCGAATTGAAATTAGCTTGTGGGCGAAATTTTGCCCGCGGGCGAGGGTTTCCCCACCCCTGGGTTAGGCCAACTGAATGCCCTTGATGATTTGTTAGGTTAAGTAATGATATTTTCGTTAGTTTTAGGCATTTTAGGTTACTATTTCCACTTACGTTAGTTTTAGGGTAGGTTAGGTAAGGTTAGGTTAATACCAAAATACATTTTTCTAGTAATATTTGATGTGTTTTGCTTAGATTTTGACCTCCATTTCCCTTGAAAATGAGCCAAACTTCAAAGTACTATAACTTTGTTGGATCTCATTTCCGACGGAAATGGAGGTCAGATTTGAACAAATCACATCAAATACTACTAGAAAAATATATTTTGGTATGTAAAATGACTGAGTTACTCAATACACATAATTACCTTTAAAACTAAAGATAGAATCTCTGGATCCAGAGGATCAAAGTCATAATAGGCTACTATCCACAAATATGTTACACTCTATATCTATTTATAACTGACATGCAAATATATCAGATCCAAAGAATCCAGTCAATTTCATTATGGTACCTATCAATACCAGTACCTTGCCAACCACATTCCATATCAATTGAGGACCAAGTCACAATTTACAACCATATACATTACAATATATATACTTAGGAGGAGAAGTGTAGGTGTGGCTGTAAAGACTGTACAGTAATGTAGAAATGTGTGTGCACCCATTTTGGGTCTCCCATTTAAAGGTGTTTGTGGGACAAGTGAAGATCATGAGTTTTTCAATATCTCACAGTACTATGGGGGGCACTGCTCAGCAGAGGAATCTCTCTAAATGGGGTGTGTAAGGACAGAGAGTATCCCCTAACCCAAGATGCTGCCTCCCTATATCCCACAACACTTGTGTTGAGCTGTTGGATCTCTCACCTAAATGCACATAATATATATGAAATAAACTAGTACCATTCATGCAATAAAAATGGGCTTAAACACTATCACCAGATGTCCCTTGCAGACATCAAACTATCCAACCTTCTTTTGAAAGAATCAAGTGTATCTGAAGTCACTACTTCTTTTGTCAGACTGTTCCAAAACTTAATTACTCTGTTTGTAAAACTGTTTTCTTAAATTTGTTCTATATCTTGGCTTAAATAATTTCATACTATGACCTAGTCTGGTTATTGTGATCTTTATGAAGAGAGACTCAAAATCTATCTTATCCAACTTTTTTATCATTTTATACACCTCTATCATATCACCCCTTAACCACCTCCTTTTTAATGAGAACATGTTTAGATACACCAGTCTTTCCTTATATGTCAATTGTCTTAGAGATGGGATCATTCTTGTTGCTCGTTTCTGTACTTTTTCCAGGTTTTCAATATCTTGTATCAAATAGGGACTATTAAATTGAATACAGTATTCGAGGAGGGGTCTCATATATATATGAGACCCCTCCTCGAATATATATATGAAATGTATAGTTGCTTTATAATATTGGGTGATTTGTATTCAATGTGTGTCTGCATGAGATTGAGTCTGTATTTGCTTTATTTCTGATTATCATACAATGATTTGAGGATGTAAGTTCATTAGTCACAGTGATACCCCCAAGTCTTTCTCTTCATCATTTTTAATCCAAACTCCATTCATATTGTATTTAAATTCTGGATTTTTTGACCCAATATGCATAACCTTGCACTTATGAACATTAAATTTCATCTCCCACTTATCTGCCCAGGCTGTTACTCTGTCTTTTTTGTGTTGTCATTGCTCCTGCTACTGACTTAACATTATGGCCTAATTTTGTATCATCAGCAAATTTTGAGGTTTTACATGATAGGCCCTTCTCTAGATCATTTATATCGACAACAAAAAGCAGAGGTCCTAGCACAGACCCCTGTGGGACTCCACTCAATACGGGTCTCTAAGTAGACTTATTTCCATTTAGATGAACTCTCTGTTTTCTGTTTCTCAGCCATTCTTCTATTCAGTCAGCTATATGACCTCTTATACCATGGGCTCTAACTTTTACCAACAATCTTGCATGAGGAAGGGTATCAAATGCCTTTGCAAAATCTAAGTATACTATATCTACTGGCTCTTTATTGTCCAAATGCAATAGGACTCCATCATAAAATTCAATGAAGTTGGTTAGACAGGACCTTCCATTTCGAAGGCCATGCTGGCTATCATTTATAAGGTTGCACTCTTCAAGGAACTCAGTAACTTTACCTCTAATGATACTTTCGAGTAATTTGCAAATAATGGAGGTGAGGCTGATGGGTCTGTAGTTTTTTGCCAAGTTTCTATATCCTTTTTTAAAGATTGGAGCCACATTTGCTTTCTTCCAATCCTCTGGAATTTCAGTACATATCAATGATTTATTAAAAATAATTTCTAGTGCCTGTGCTATATTCTTTTTGGCAGCTTTTATGACTATTGGATGTATTTCATCTGGCCCTGGAGATTTTTCCATTTTTAATTTATCTATTGCTTTTAGGATATCAAGTTTTGTTACCCTTAATTCATTTATTTCTCTATCTTGTCCTGGTAGTATAAGATCAGGAGTATTATTTAAATTTTCATTTGTGAATACTGATGAGAAGTATTTGTTTAGTTCTTCAGTTATTTCAAGATCATCATCTATATGGAGGGGGCCAATTTTCTTTTTCACTCTACTTTTCAAATTGAAGTGACTGAAAAACTTCTTAGGATTGTTTTTTGAATTCTTGGCTAGGCTTTTTTCCAGGTCTCATTTGCTATCTCTGATTGCTTTCTTGCAAATGCTTCTTTTACTTTTATATATTTCGGAGTCTGTGCCATTTTTAGGTCTTGAATTTATGAAATGCTTTTGTTTTTTCTCTGATTGCTCTTTTTACATTGCAGTTTATCCAAGGTTGTTTTTTATTTTTTCCAGTTCCGATTTTACACTGTGGGATATGCTTCCTTTGTATGTTCATTATTATACTTTTAAATTTTTCCCACATACTAGTTACTGTCTGTTCAGGCTGTAGAATATCTGTCCAATTTATTAGACACAGATCATTTACTAGTCCATTTATATTTCCTCTTTTAAAATCTGGGACTTCTACTTTATTTTCACTAGGTCTTGAATTACAAACAATATTAAACCGAAGGATACAATGATCACCTGAACCTAGTGTTTCTGAAACTTGAGATATCCTGGAAGGTATCTGGATTATTTGTTAGAATTAAATCTAGAATGGCATTGGCCCTGGTTGGCTCCTTTACTAACTGGGTTAAACCATTCTCAATTATATAGTCTAAGAATCTCTCATTACTTTCTGGTGTTTGTAATATTTCCCAGTCTATATGCCTGTAATTGAAATCTCCAATAATAATAATATTACTTGCCATTGCTTTATTTATTTCATCAATAAGTTTATTTTCTACATAATTATTTTCTTCTCTACTTTTGGGGATTCCTCCAATTGAACATCCTTCAGGTGGTCTATAGATACCCCCTATCCTGATTTTCCTGGCATTTTTATGCCCAATATCTATCCATACAGATTCAACTCTTTCCTCTTTAATGGAGGTAACTTCAACTGGATTCAGATTTGTCTTTGCATAAATAAATACTCCACCACCCTCTGAATATTTACGTTCATAATAAAAAAGTTCATAGCCATCAATTTCATAAGTACCGTAAAATGGGGCAATTCCGGCCACTTTAAAAGTTTGGCGCTCTGTCACAGCTAAATTTTCCAGCAAATTTTTTTTTAATTTTCAGAAATCTGGATCTGTGGCTGTAGTATCTGCTGATATACTTTGATTCTTCGTATCACCTTTATTTTTGGAGAAAATGCTAAAAACATTCCTGGTTGGAATTACCCTAAAAATGGGGATATTCCAGCCACCCAGTTACTATGTTAGTTTAAAGGGGCAAAATGATCTCCAATGTTAATCGTTTTTGGGATAATTCCGGCTAATGAAACACACTTTTTTTTTTAAAAAAAGTAAAAAAAATTAATAAATCCCATAAAAAAAGTACTGAACTGTGTGTGCTCAGACTGCCTGTATAGGCTCTTTGAACTGGTACTGGTCCCGATTGTCCACACTGAAAGCCATCTGCAGAATATCTACATCACCATATGCCACCCAGCTGATGTTGTCCCTGATGGTGAAGGTGTTGCGGGCACCAGATGTTGACTGTAGATACTGTAGCTGCATCTCCCTCACTGCTGGGTCATTGATGAGGATTGTAGCCACATAGACCTTGGTACACTGTTTCCCCACAAACCTCACCAGCACACAGTTCCCACTTCTGCAGTTCCTCTTGTACTTGTTGATGGCATCTTGTAACGTGGACTTAGGTATACGGTAGCAAATTTTGCAGCTGTCTGTCGCACACTTTCACCATCAGTTATTGCCTTAATGGCAAGTTTTAAGTTGGCCTGACTATAATTTTTACATGTGGCACTGCCTACAATTTTTTGGTATGTACAAACCATTATTAATTATTGCTGAAACAAAAAGAAATACAGGTTAATTGGTGAATTAAGGTGAAAAAAAATTATGTAAAAAAAAGTTGGGGAATTCTGGCCACCCTCTGCGTGTGACGCCGATTCCATAGCAACACCAATAATTTAAAGAAATTAATCTGTATCAACTCAAAGTCTTTAGATTATTTAACTTGGGTAATGGGGCTGTGAAATGGTGTGGGAGAATTGCCTAGATTTTCTTTGGCGAGTTTGTGAGATAGACCATACATTCCATTCAAAATTTCGATGCCAACTGACCCCACACCTTCACAGCAACCCTGAGCAATGTCTTTTGGGATATGATAGCCCTTCTTATATTCACTTGACCACTTTTTCATCAGCTTTCTAGTGCTGCAAAGAAATTGGAAATATATGAATTAGTAACAGAGTTATAGCCACCGAAAGAGAGAGGGATCAAAAGTGGCTGAAATTACCCCAGTGGCCAGAATTGCCCCATTTTATGGTAATGGCATTATCTCTCTCACTAAATGGACTATTTGGTATCGTACTAAATTTTGTCCAAGTTTCAGTGACAATCATAACATTAGGATTTTCAATACCTATGTATGCCTTGAATTCATTTATTTTATCTTGGATACTTCTTGCATTTACATAGAAAAATGACAAAGAACCCTTGGAATATTTTGCTTGTAATTTAGTCTGGTTCTTGTTCTGTGATGGTATATTATTTGCATCTCTCTTACTTTCTTTGTTGACCTTTTTTCTTTTGAGTTTTAATTATATTTTTTATTAGTTTATTGTTATCAAGAGTATTGGTATTTGTACTAATTTGGCCTATTCCTTTGGTTTTTAGTCAATTATATGATACAATCTTTGATAGTAAATCAGTCCCTTTACTATTAAGGTGAATTCCATCTCTGTTATAGAACTCATTTTTTGTAAAATTTATTCCACAGTTCGATATATGTAATTTCCATGTTCTGACATAGTGTCTTAAGCCTACTATTTATATACCATATGTCTCACAAAAAAGTACACCCAACTTTAGATTGTACTAACTCCTCCAAAAATTGAGATATTTTGGATCTGTTTGTTTGATTTAATATAGCAAATTATTCTTTGTTAACGTTCAAAATTTATTCATGTTTAAACGATTTAGTGTTTAAGCATCTGCTTTTAACTGAAGGGTACAACGAAATGGATTGCGCAAAATTGGTCAATGAAAAAATAATGTGTGCTATCGATGTAATGAAAAGACAAATACATAATAATAGATACTTTAACATAATTTTAATAAGATACAAAGCAGATTTTTCTTTATTCCTTATTGCAAAAGTTATGCTTAGTTTAATTTTCTTTCAACATGACCGCCATTCCTATCGATACAAATCTGGAGTTGAGCTCTCATCTTCCCCATCACTCTTTTGATAAGATCTGGATTGTCTTTTAACAAGTTGATTTCAGCTGTGATGCGAGTCCTCAAATCATCTAAATTGATAGGTTGTGATGCAAATACTCTATTTTTCAAATGACCCCATAAAAAGTAATCACACAAGAGTCAAGTCAGGGCTGAATGCTGAATGTTCTCGTCTGTTCTTGCCATCTTCGGATGGCCTGAACGTCCTTTGTTCAAATTGAGGACCGTTCCTTCTTTGTATTTCTGAACATTCTTCAAAATTGTATGTTTAGTTGGAGAAGCTCTATCGAGAAATTGCAGTTCGAAGGTATTCTGAACTTGTTTTAAGCTTTTAGTTTGCAGATAAGTTGTGACCATGAGAACGCGCTGCCTTCGTGTAAACTGCATGATAAGGGTTTCAAAGTTATTTATAAATTTAGTAATTCAGATTCTTCATTTATATGTATGACTCGTATCTTAGATACAAAAGTTCGAATTACAGTGGTACCTCAGATCACGAGCATAATCCATTCCAGAAAAGTGCTCGAGTTGTGAAAAGCTCAAGTTCCGAGATGAATTTTCCCATAAGAAATAATGTAAAAGCAATTAATCCGTTCCTGACGTCAAAAAATATTTTTAAAAATTCATATTTCTGGTCATATTAATGGTTTTACACATAAAAATAAATTAACATTCAATATTTAAGACAAATAAATAGAATAAATGAGCATTTAACTTCACATTACCTTTGTAGAGGACTTTTGTTGGCGTATGAAAGACGGTGAGGGGGAGGGAGAATGAGAGGTGTTACTTTTTGGAAGGGGAGTCCCCCTCCATGAAGACTTCAGGAAGCAAGTCTTCCTCTGGGGTTTGTTCCCTTCTCCTCCTTTTAGAGGCACTTAAAGTTCCACTAGACTCATTGGATGCTTTTCTTATCAAAAACCTATCCAGAGAGGTTTGTTTTTGCCTGCGTTTTAAGATCTTTCTAAAATGAGCGATAGCATTGTCATTGAACATGTTTATCACTTGGCCTGCTACAGCTTTGTCAGGGTGATGTCTCTCTATAAAGCTCTGTACCTCTTCCCATTTTGCACACATTTCTTTAATGGTTGAAGAAGGAACATCCTCCCCTCTCTCCTCCTCCTCCCCTGAAGCAATCTCTTCTGCTACCACCTGTTGCTGCTCCTCCTGAAGGACTTGGAGTTCCTCAGTGGTGAGTTCTTCCCTATGGTCCTCCACCAACTCCTCAACATCACCATCAGACACATCCAACCCCAAGGACTTCCCAAGAGACACAATGGTCTCAACCACAGGCACTGGCTCAGCCTCAAAGTCTTTTACTAGGTAGCATTCTGGCCACAATTTCTTCTAGGCCGAGTTCATGGTCCTAGAAGTCACTTCCATCCAGGCTTTGTCTATTAGGTTAATACAATTGAGAATGGTGAAGTGATTCCTCCAGAATTCTCTGAGTGTTAACTCTGTGTCATTAGTTACCTCAAAACTAAAATGATAATGATGAAAGTTCGGCAGAGATGCTCACAGCTCGAGATACACACGCTAACTGACTCGAGAACCCTTTGTCCGGGTTCGTTTGTTCGCTCGTGACCCGAGCGGATGCTCGAGTTCCGATGGCATTTTTCGCTCTGGAAAACACTCGAATGCCGAAAAACTCGAGTTCCGAGGTGCTCGACAACAGAGGTTCCACTGTATTTAAAAAAAATATTTGCAATATCCTTCGACGTAAAAAGTAGCACATTGGTTAAAGCAAGAGGAGCTATCTGGCTGGGAGAAATGATCATTTGGCGCAACCCATTTTGCTGTACCCTTCAGTTAAAAGCAGATGCTTAAACACTGAATCGTTTAAACATGAATAAATTTTGAACGTTAACAAAGAATAATTTGCTATATTAAATCAAACAAACAGATCCAAAAAATATCAATTTTTGGAGGAGTTAGTACAATCTAAAGTTGGGTGTACTTTTTTGTGGGACATATGGTATAGTGCTTGTGAGTACCACTTATTATTTTTCATTGTATCCTGGGAATTATACTTGTGATAAATGTTTTAAGGTTAGGTCTCTGTTTCTTTAACTTTGTTAATAGCTGTTTATATGACTCCATGATTTCTTCGGAGTGCTTACCCTTTATATCATTTCCACCTACATGTATAACCATATTCTTTGGTACAGTTAGGTCAATACCAGATCCTTTTTCTATAATTTTATTACTAATTCTATTTATCCCTGCACCTGGATAACAGTAAGCTATGCTACCTCTAGGTAATTTAGATCCTAAGCCCCTCACTTGAGAGTCACCTATTATATATACACACACACACAGCAATACCCCAATTTATGAAAGGGTTAGGTTGTTCCTGAAAAACCTTTCGTAAATTGGGGCAGATTTTCCCATTGACTTAAATTATAAAAGCAGAGATACGTTCCAGCCATAATGTAATGAAATAATACAGTAGTTACATAAAATTATATATTTTAAGTAGAACATGTGTATAAATTGTAAAAAAAATGTAAATGTTTAAGCAGACATGTAATAGTAAGTATACTGAAGGAAAATTGAGTAGTGTAGATACTGTACTTACAAAAAAGTTTGGGTTCTACAGTAAAGAAACAAAAGGGAATAAGGTATCCACACATTTGAAACATGAGGCAAACAGGTCAGATGCTACAAAAAGATGCTGTATGAGATAAACATCAGCAAAATCTCCACACAATACGTATAAACACAAATTTTGCAAGAAATTAAATTGATTAAATGTGTAATATACGGGTGGTCCTCATTATCCAAGGATAATGGGGACCAAGAAATCACCACTTTAAGTGAATCCACTTAAAATGGGGACCTAAAACCCATAAGAAATAATCAAAATAAGGTTTAATTGGGACTTTAACGTAATAAATGACACTCAAAATTATGGTTAAACATTTGTAAAATACACTTTTTAAACCCTTTTATGTACCTTATCTTATAAAATATGTTAATAAAGTATGTTAAACAGCAAATTTATCATTGTCATAGCTTTTGCTTCTAAATCTGCTGCATTCTTAAGTATGGTATCGATGGTAGTTTTGGGAATGTTAAGAGCACATGCAATGTCTATCACTCATTCACCATTTTTCTTGCTCTTAATAACATCTAATTTCACATCCAACCCATAGCTGGTACGCTTTCTTTTAGGGCTGGTAGCTGCTTTACCACTAGCAGTATGCTTTGAAGTCATGGTTGCAACAATAGCGCAAAAAATCAACGAAAACACCAGAAAACTGTGGATGGGTTCAGCACTGGCAATGGTTAGCGAGAGACTGAGAGTGTGTGGTGTTGGGGTTGGGGGGTGGAGTGTTGGAGGTTGGGGAAGTGAGTGAGACAGCAAGTCCGAGGGAAATTTAAATGATTTTCCATTGTGCTTCCACATTCCATGTACATTATCCGTGGAAACCTCTTAAGTGTGGGGAATTTACCCATATTGTTCTACAATTATTTGGAAATGCAGGGACTTGGGTAATAAGGACCCCCTTGTACTTATATTTTTACATGAAAAGTGATTAATGTGTTAATATCAACTTCATCTACTCGCTTTTGAAAATTTTTTAAAATAGTTTTGTAACTTTGGGGAAAGCTCTGTGAAATGAGGTTTGGTACAGAATTTTTTTTTTTTTTTTTTTAACCAAATTTTTGTAAACTGGGGCTTCATAAATTGGGGGTATACCTGTATATATAAATAATGATGTATATATGCAGTATACTTAAGTAAATATATGCATAATATAAAGATTTTATACAAAATAAATGATTAACAATAAATCTTGTATTATGATGCAAACTGCTGAATGCTATCTCAATCTCAAAGGGTTTTAAATTACAAATCTCTCAAAAACTGTAGGTGATGGAAAAATCTGTTTTCATTTTCATGATCAGCATAAAAAAGAACATAAGAATCACCCATATTTATCAAAAGGAGAAAAACTTTGTTGAACAATGTTGTTAACTGCTCTTCCATTTCTTTGTGAAGTGACATTAAACTAGCATTAGGACCTATTTCAGAGTTTTGTTTGTTTGTGCATCTCATTTTTAGGTAGCCATGGCATAGCCTTAAATGCTGTATTTAGCACATTACTTAGATTTCTTATTTTTGTTTTTCTTTTCAAGGCTTCATGGAGGGAGGAACCATGAATTCTAGTCAGTTTGCTTCACCTGTTCAGGAAAAGAAGGTTTGAAAATTTTTCTTAGTTCTTTCATAATTACCAGTGTAGGATTATTAGTACAGTTGACTCTTTCCACTATCTGTATGCTAACTATCTGCATAACTATGCGTTCACACATCAACTATCCGCACGAAATTGCCATATGACATCTATCATGTACTGGTAATTTTTCCATTATTAATTTGCTGTTTTTATTTATGTACTACTGTATATGTTTTTATATTTATATTTTTTCTCTAAATGAACATCAAGTATCCACATTTTTTAACTATCTGCATGTGGATACTTTACAGTAACTAATGTAAACTTCACGTAACTTGAACATTTTTTAATGAGATTTATAGGAGCATTTACGTAAAGTCAAATTTGTGTAAGTCGAGGCTTACATAACCTGGGGAGTGTCTGCACATCTATACTATTTACCTTTCTCCTAATTCTCCTGACTATCCAAAATTCTTGACTACCTCACTTCCAAAGCAGAATACATTCTTTCCCATTCTCCCTTTGCTGAAATCTCTATTTTAGGAGATTTCAGTATTCACCACCACCTTTGGCTTTCCTCCCATTTTAGTGACATCCCTGGTGAACTAGCTTACAACTTTTCTATCCTAAATGACCTAGTGCAGATTGTACAGCATCCTACTTGTATCCCTGATTGATTACCTTTGAGATAGGCCCAACATTCTGGATTTATTTCTTACCTCTCATCCTTCTTACTCTGTGAAACTTTTCTCTCCATTGGGCTCCTCTAATCACAATCTTGTATCTGTTTCCTGTCCTATCACTCCAATTCAGCCTTTGGATCATCCCAAGAGAAGGCACCTTTGGCACTTCAGCCAAAAAAACATTGGCTTAACTTTACTTGTTCTAATGCTATTTGTAACAGAGAGGAGGCTTTCAGAAGGTACTGTTACCATCCAACTCCTGACTCTCACTCAGCTTATATTTTGCTTTGAATTGTGCAAAACTGTTCTTTGACTTGCTAAAAATTCATTCGTCCAGTAAAAATGTGAAAATCTATCTGGTTCTAATTCTTCTCACTCTTTTTGGCATCTAGTACTTCCTATTCTTTCCCCTCTTCTTTTCCATTCTGATGGCACAGTTGCCGTCTCTTCTGCCAAAGCTGAACTCTTTCCTCAAACTTTCACTTACATTTCAACCCTGGAAGATTCTGGTGCTGTTGCTCTATCTCCCCCCCCCCTTCTGACTTTATTATGTCTGAAATTAGAATATCTTCTAAAGGTGTTTTTTCTGCCCTATCTGAGCTCAACTCTAGGAAGGCATATGGTCCTGATGGTGTTCCTCCTGTTGTTCTTAAGAACTGTGCTTCTGTGCTGACACCCTGCATTGGCAAACACACTCATATTTGTCTCTCATCTGGTACTTTTCCTTCCTGCTAGAAGTTTGCTTTCATTCAGCCTGTCCCAAAGAAGGGCGACTGCTCTCGACCCTCAAACTATTGTCCAATTAATTGTTTTTATTTCTTACCTTTTCAAAGTTTTTGAATCTATCCTTATAGGAAGATTCTCAAACACCTTTCTTATAATCTTCTTTCAGATTGTCAGTATGGATTCCACAAGCAATGCTCTACTGGTGATCTTGCATATCTCTCTGATTCTTGGTCATTTGGTGAAACTTTTGCTATTGTGCTAGACATATCAAAAGCTTTTAATAGAGTCTGGCACAAATCTTTAATTTTCCAAACCTACCCTCCTTCAGTTTCTATCCTTCTATCTATACCTTCATCTCTAATTTCCTTTCTGGCTGATCTATAGCTGCAGTTGTAGATGACCACTGTTCTTCTAAAGCTACTAACAGTGGTGTTCCTCAGGGTTCTGTCGTGTCACCCACTCTTTTCCTTTTATTTATTAATGATCTTTTAATTTGCACTTCCTGTCCTATTCACTCCTATGCCGATGATTCCACTCTTCACTTCTCCACCCACTTCCCAAAGCGTCCCTCTCAAGTCACTCCATGATTCATGGAGTATGGCTAAGGAGCACCTGACCTCTGATCTTTCTGCTATCTCTGACTGAGGCAGAGAAAACCTTGTGGCTTTCAATGCTTCAAAAACTCAGTTCTTCCATCCAGACATGGGGTCAATTCATTTTATCAAATCCAATTCTGGTAAAGTAAAAATTCATCAATTCTAATTCATTTATTGGAAAAAATCTATCGATTCCAATTCAATTCATTTATTCAATTTTATATTGAGGAAAAAACACAAGGTTTTATAATAACCATTTTATTTTCATACAACATACACTATTACTCACTAACAAATCATGTTAACTGCTACACAAATATTCATATGGGTTATATCTTCATTAGAATCACTACTATGAATCCATGATCATTACACAATATGCTACAGCCCAAATTACTGAGAATTACATCTGATCATCATAAGTTGTTCAAAATGGTTATTGCTCAGGTTGCACCTCTCAGGCCTAAGAGTTTACCAGCAATGGAGAACAGTTGTTCCACATCAGATGATGTAGCAGGGATGGCCAGGTATTGTGATGCAAACCCGGTTAGGACTGGGAACTCAGGCTGCTTGGCCTTCCACTAACCAAGAGGATCAACATCTGGCAGGCATGGTTGGCTGAGGTACGGAGAGACCTCAGTGTTGGATGGAGTTGGTCTGGGTGTTGAGGACTGGTTGGTCAGGGAGAAGAACTTGTTCCTCTTCATTGGTGGTGATTCAGCAGTGAAAGTGTCTGTTGGACTGACACTAGGTTCGATGTTGTTGTAGGGTGGCAGTGAGCTGGAAAGCCTCTATGGACTCATACTTGCTCAGACAAGTCTCGACTGATGACTGAAGTGTTGAGACAAGCTTGCTCTCATACACTTCATGAAGATTTGCTAAAGTAGCCTGAAGGCCACGAACACAGTTCACCACCAGACTGGATGTCACCATGTCTTGTCCCTGAATCTGAAGAGTCACATACTCAAACAGAGAACCAACTCTATATATGCCTACTATATGTGACTAACTCTATATCAATAACTATATTGAAAAGCTCTCTATATAAAAATTCTCTCTTAGCCCAGCGCCTTTTAGGTGTGATCTACTGTCTTCACAGCCAGTTCTCTGATCATAGCCCCATCTTTTGGGGGAGAAAGCATTTGGGGAGTTCATTTCCCCAATGCCCAACAGTTACATATTCATACAGATAAACATGTAGGCTTCCTTTTCACATAGCTAAAACAAATATACACATGTACAATTTAGTGTGGACCAAAATGGGGGGTAAATTATAAAGTTGAAGAAATCCTTGTTCCACATTAATGCCCTTGTTCCTTTGGACCAGATAGACATGTCAGCAAAATTTTGGTCAAATATGAGAATATTTAGGGGTCCCGAGATTTAATGACTTATAAAAATTTTCCAATGAATAGGCGTGCTTAGAACATCAATGATCAACTCAACTCTTGAGTTGCAACTTATGAAAAAATTTCTTCTTATTTAAGAAATTTTTGGTGTTAATAGAGTACAAAAACAATCTTAGATCATTATTTCAGAGAAAATTATTAATAAGGAAAACAAAAATTTTGGATAAAATATATCCTTAATTGGTCAACTCTAAATTAAAGGCTTTGCCTAATTGGCTTGAACCTTTTAGTTATCCTTTTTATCTCCTAATTTAACTGGTTTATTTTACTATTTCAGAAATTTAATTTTTTAAACTAAAAATGGCTACTCGTTCTAAAACTAAAGTTTGGCTCATTGGCCATTTATATAAAGATATACTTTGTTGCCGCTTACCTACAAAACTGCAAGTTTTGCAAAAATATTTCTTCCATCAAAAAGAGGAAAAATTGGGACGAAGAAGATCCATTAATCTTTGCTTAGATGAAGTGATGACCTACTGGGAGAAAGCCAGGATTCCTACAATGCGTAGAGACAGTGCCATCCGAAAGATTGACTCTTTAATAAGCTGTTATGATAAATTGATGAAAAACAGAAAAAGGCCCGAGGAAAAATGCCGTATTGAAGAAGCTATGTTTAAAGATGAAATTAAGGCTGAAATTCTTGATATTGGTCACTCTAATGCCCTTTTGATGATGTCAAATGAAGAAGACAAGCTTTTCTACTTAAGCCAGCAAGAAGATCCTACACAAAGTAGCATGGGTACAGTAGACCAAATTCTTGCAAAAAGAGAGAAAAGAAGGCTTCATCGTGAAGAATTAGAGTGTGAAAGAGCCCTCAAAGAGCAGAAGCGATCTAAAAGATCATTCTTGCCTGCCAATAGAGATGATTTCACATCGTCATCATCATCATCACCATCAACTAATGACGACAACCTTGAAATGAATTTTGAAGGTCCCTCTGAAGAGCAATTTAAAAAGAAAATGTTGGCTCCTAAAAAGTCAAAGCCTATTGACAAAAATGTTGTAGCAGCCTATGATAGAATGAATCTTTCCAATCGAGATGCAGCTATGTCTTATGCTGTTGTTGCTCAGTCTTTGGGCCATAATTTGGAAAACATTACAGTGTCAAAATCTACTATGCTTCGAACTCGTCAAAAGTTATGCAAAGAAATAGCAACAGAATATCAAGAGCAAGCATTTTGTCCTGGAGAGCCTTTAGTTCTTCATTGGGATGGAAAAATGCTCCCAGAGATATCAGGTTAGTTTTTTTGTCTGATTAATTTAGCATATTTATATTTTATCTCTCAGGTGAAAAACTTAGTTGTGGGTCTGGTTTTCACACCTAGGCAATGTGTTATTATCTGGTTGGTTTTAATTAAACATTTTGATAGCTAAATTTCTATTTAATTAGGTTACATTTCACTGTCTGAAGCTAGTTTTCACAATCTACACCATTTTACCTTCAAATTAAAATAACTCAAGTTCAAATTAAAATAAATCAAGTTTAATTTAAAATAACTCGTTTAATTTAAAATTATATATTATATATATATAAATTATTAAATATATATAATAATATATATAAAATAAAATATTAAAAATAAATATATATAAATTATATATAAATTATATATTTTAACTTTTTCTTGCAGGCGAAGGAAGAATGGAAAGGATTGCAGTGTTAGTCAGTGGGAATAGTGAAGAGAAATTGCTAGGAATTCCTAAAGTCACTGCTGGCACGGGTACAGAGATGGCTCGTGTTTGCATTTCTCTCCTGCAAGAACATGATATGACCCAGAGAATTATTGGGCTGTCATTTGACACAACAGCATCCAATGCCGGAATCCATGCTGGAGCTTGCACTAAAATTGAACAAGAACTTGGAAAAGAGCTTTTATATTTAGCCTGCAGACACCATATTTATGAGATTGTCCTATCTTAAGTCTTCTGGACTTCTATGGGCCATTCCTCTGAACCTGATATTCCAATCTTCAAAAGATTCAAAACTCAGTGGGATTTTATGGATCATTCTCAAATCATAACTGCTGTTGATTCCCAAAGCTGCAGAATAATTGAAAGAGTTCAAGATTTAAAAAATCAAACAGTCTTAATCATGAAGGAGGCACTCAACTCTAAACAGCCAAGAGATGATTATAAAGAATTTTTTCAACTTGTTCTCTTGTTTCTTGGAGAAGAAAGCATTTCTAATACTCCCTTGAAGAGACCTGGAGCGTACCATCATGCAAGATGGATGGCAAAAGGAATTTATGCATTTAAGCTTTTTCTTCTCCAAAATCAATTTAAGATGACTAAAAAAGAACTTGATGCAATAACAGAAATTTGTTTATTTGTTGCATTGGTATACGCAAAATCTTGGGCAAAAAAGCTTCTCAACCAGAGGAAGCCCCAAATGTTGATCTTAAATTTTTGCAAGATCTTGCAATAATGGAGGAAAATTCTTTGATATCAAGTGTGACAACTAAAGAAGAGGACAAACAATACCTGCTCAAAACAGTTTTCAAGAATCGTAAAGAATTTCCAACAAAAAATCAAGCAGAACTTATGAAAATGAGGAAAAACTAATTTTTTCAGCATTAAAAGGAAAAGTGCAATTTTCTTGGGACCCCTAAAACTTGATGTAGAGGTTTCAAATTTTGTAATTTGATTAAGGTAAGCAAAAGGAATAACATTACTCATGTGGAACAAAGATTTTTAAACCTTCATTTTTTTGGTCCATACTATTATTATTGTACATAGATAACTATATACACAAACACACATATTCACTGGAAAATTATATTACAAAGATAAACAGATACAAATAAGTGTGTAAATTTTCTTTTACACATAAACCAATGTACACATGTACAGTTGTGGTCATAACTCCCAGGACTCTCTCGAAAACAAAAAGCAACACCTGGCACATATTTCTTGTTTGTACCCTACTACAAATGGTTGTAATATTTTATGCATTCATTCATTTCTTCACAAAATGTTACAACCGTTTGTAGTACAAACAACATCTATGCCAGATGTCACTTTTTGTCCTGAAGAGTGTCCTAGGAGTTATGACTGCAACTGTACATAGATAACTATACTGTACACACACACAAACACAGACATTTACTTTGGAAAATTATATTACAAAGATACTGGTACACATAAACTTGGACTGGCAAATGCTTCTTAGAGTAGAAAGAGCATCTGGAGCCATAAAGTAAGGAGAGTGTGCTTAGGGGAAAAAAAGGAAACATTCTCTCTCAATTGATACCATACCCCCACTTGGATCCAGAATCTCAAAGTGGACCTTTTTTGACCTAGTCAGGAGAAAGGATGTATATATATGCAGTATATATTTGAGTTTCCTGATGATTTATTTTCACATCATCAATTCACATCAATTCATTGCATCAATTCCAATTCATTAAAAAAAAAAATTCTTCAGTTCCATTTCACACATTTTCCTTATCAATTCCAATTCAATTTAATTCATAATTGACCCCATGTCTGCCTCCATCTGTCTACTAATCACAGTCTTCCACATGACTATCCCTTTACCTTCACCAACACGCAACTTGATCCTCTTCTCTTAACATTCTTGGCATTTCCTGTTCTTGTGATCTCTCCTGGAAAGATCACGTATACTCTTTCTAAAACAGCTTCTAAGAGGTGAGGTGTGCTGTACCACCTCTATGGTTTCTTCACCCCTGCTCAGTTGTCTGTACAGGGGTCTTGTTTGCCCCTGTATGGCATATGCTTCTCATGTGTAGGGTGGTTCAACCCACACAGCATACTTAGACTTTTAGACCTAAGTCCTGTCCAGCTGCTGCTGAGTTGGGTCCCCTTGATGGTGTCTGTACTTCTCCCATGTGCTTCTGTCTCTTGCCATTGTCACCCACTCTCTCCAGTTCTTCTCGTCATTATTTTGTTCGAAGCTTTTCAGCCATGATGTTCTTGGGTGTCCTCTTGATCTTGTCCCTCTTTCTCTTGCGTATGGAGGTCTGCACCATAACTTTAGATCTACTCTACATAAATTGATGGAACTTCACTCATCACAAAACCACGCATCATGAGTAAAAATTAGGCTCCTGAAGGTGAACAAATAGAGATCATAGGTCAAATGGAGTGATTTCATAATTGCTCTAACTTTTGAACTGCTTAACATAAATTGGTGATATGGTACTTCATACATGTGTATCATCACAAGTTGATGTGTTTTGAGCAAAAATCAGGTTCTTGCATCGAAGGTTAAAGTTACAAATATAGGCAGGGAAATTGATGTCATTTCAATGTACAGTAGTTCTTGTTTGCTTTATTTGGAACTCCAAGCATCTCTGAATAGTTTTGTAAATGCAAGTAACATGTCTTTTCAAATTTCTTGCCTTTTATATTATGTTTGTATATGCATATTAATACTTCTATTTAGCTTTTAAATAGCACCTAGGATCATCTATGGTTCAGTCACTTAAAACTGTGTGGGATGACTAAAAATTTGATGCTGGCTCTGACCCACCAGCTACTACTAATCATATGAAAAAATTGGAGTGTTTTTCTATTCATTCCATTTGAACTTTCCACAATTAAAAGGAACTGCCATTTTTTAGTATAGAATCAGTAAAGTTTTTAGTACTTTAATGTCCTCTCCACTTTTTCTTAGAAAGCCACATAAAATGCGCATTACACATGATATTCCATCTTAAAATTGTCTAGAACAAGTAAGACCAGTGATCAAATGTAGCTTCAAGGTTAGATTGACATTGAAACACTGAAGTTTTGAGGTCTGTAAACTTGAGAAAGATGTATCACTGTAGTATAAATTATTTTCATTTACTTTTAAGTTTGAAGCGCAACACCTTTTGCTGCACTCTCACTTTCTCGGAGTAAAATTAGATAATAGGTGAGATTTTATACAACTGTTGCACTTGTACACTAAACTAGCTACTGAACATTAATTTACTTGTTTTTAAAACAGGAGAAACGAACTCAAAACATAGTTCCAGTTACAGCAAAAATGGTTCATGAAGCAGAAGGAGACTGCATTGTCATTGGTGATTGTGAAGTAAGTAATCATTGGAATAATTTTGTTGATTTACATTTTCTTTGTCCCTGAACGAATAAATTTGAGAGGACATATACTGGGTTGCACTTGTTCATCAATTTGTCCGTTCATCTGTCCATTCATCACACTTTTGTGTCTCGGCTACGAGTTTACAACTACGCATACATGGCTGATTGTAAGATGAGCAAGACAAAAATATTCACTTTCAGAAGTGATGTTATAGGTCAAGTGAACTTTTTTGTGTCCACACCATAATTTTTGAGCCACTCAACATAAATAGCTGAAACTTCATACATTTATGTATCATTACAAGACAATGCATTGTGAGCGAGATTGAAGTTGTTGCATCAAAAGTAAAGGTCATTTATTGAGGTCAGAGATCAAATGGCAGTAAACTTTTGAACCACTCACCATAGATTGATGAGGCTTAATACACATGGATCATCAAAAGGTGGTTACAAGCAAAGATCAAGTTCTTGCACCACAGATCAAGGTCACAAATATGAGGGGACATTGGTGTCATTCTGGCATGGTTTTTAATTTTTTTACAAATATATATTGAATTTTAACTAACTACTTGCTTTAATATGTACTACAAATGATACAAATAATGCTTAAATAACACTTTTCTGGCACAATTTAAAGGGTATTTCATTCAGTGATGTTTCAAGCTTTATATCTGATATTAAGTAAATTTTCACATGACTTCAATCACTTTCAGTATATAAGTTAAATCTGTGCTCAAATTTAGTGAAAACAGTCCAAAACAATTTCAGGGACTGATGCTGCAACATCTCCACTGCACATTTTTAAGTCATTAATGTCCCTTAGTTTGTTGTGATATTAGGGTATGTCAATTTTGTCAACTTTTTTCAAATCAATTTTGGTAGTGAAAATATAGTGTCTTTTCATGTCAAAACTTGAAATTGGCCAACCAAAATGAAATAAAATAACCCTTACCTACATCAATTTTACCTTAAATTTTCAGAAATTGACTTTACTAAATAATAGGACATAAATTGATTAACTATTCATCTGTCATAGAATTATCCCACTGATCGCATATGGAGTGTTTTCAAGGTCATATAGTTGTACAATGTACAAGTCACAACATAAATAGAACTGTCCCTCATTCTCAGTCCTCAGTTGCCTCTTAGATGTCATAGATGGTGGTTTGCTGTTATTGCTCTTGTACCTACTTCATAGTTATTCTACTAGACGAATACTACAGTTTAACTGTAAGTATGGATTATTGATTATTACAATTATTTATTATTATCATATTCTTCTGTCTAATTATGTTGTAATCCCATGAAATATTTTTTTATTGAATTTTAGAACATCAAATGACTAAACTTTGAAACATCGTAATTGATATAAAATACTTAAATGTTTTTCTTTCTTTTCAGATATTCCTAAGATGCCAAAATTGAAGACAAGAGGTCAGTCGTCATGCCACTTGAGTCTGTTAGTCGGTACAGGCAAGGAGCTTCCCGTATCAGAACTACCAACAGTGCGAGACATGCTGAGACTAGGGTTACTCCTTCGTGAACAAAATACAAAGGATAGAAGGAACTACATACTCTTCTTGACATTTTTAACTGCCAGTGTCCCATAGAGTTGTGTTCTGAAGCCAATTGTTCTCCCTCATGCAGAAGAGAACCTCACCCTCACATTGATTGTCGCTGTCCTCATGAGAAGAAGATCCCTGTTTTGGAGCTGGCTTTCATAAAGGCGTAGAGAACAAAGGCAGGAGGCCAAGGAAGTATGCAGATTGGTTCGGCAGATTATTCAGAAACCAAAAAACAGATTGTTATTGCTAAGAAAAAAGAGAAAATCCGAGAGAGAGGGAAAAAAGGAAGAAAAAGAAGAGTGAAGAAGCCACCCAAAGAAATGAAGAGCTCTATCAAGAGGTTTCTCACTTCTTTGAAAGCTCTTCAGATGAACAGAAAGAAGCAACATCAGATGATAGCTCCAAAATGCCATCTGAACCTTCACCGAAGAGAATGAAATACAACACTAAAGACATCTCAAACATTGCCCTTGCCAGTATTCGCCACCATCCGGGGCTACGAGAGACTGCAGAGATTGCCACTTCCGTTTGGATAGATGCAGGCCTCATCAGCCGAGAGGATACATCCTTAGTGATAGATCATAATAAGATAAGAAGAGCACAAGAAAAAATAATGAAGGAAATATCTGATCAGCATGAAAAAGATTTGAAGGGGAAGGTCTCTCTTGCCTTTTGTTTGATGGAAGAAGAAATGACACAAGTTCTCCTAGAGGTAGAGGGAATGGACAGAAAGTTTCCCGGTCTCATCGAAGAAGAACACTACTCTGTGTGTTCCGAACCTGGTGGCCGCTATTTGTTTCACTTTGTTCCTGAAGCAGAAGTAGAAGGCAAGAAACATGCAGAGGCAATTGCTGATCAAATAATATGTTGGCTTCAAGAAAGAAGACTTGACAGTTCACTGCAGGCCGTTGGTGGAGACTCAACTGCGGTGAACACTGGATGGCAGGGCGGTGTTATAACGCATTTAGAGAAAAAACTTGGAAGAAGGCTTGTTTGGATTGTATGTGATTTGCACACGGGGGAACTACCTCTTCGTCGTCTCATCCAGGAACTTGATGGTCCTACAAAGAGCAACAACAAGTGGTCAGGCCCCCTTGGCAACATGCTAGATGAAGCAACGGAATTAGAAATAAATACAAAATTTCCAAAGGTCGAAGTAGGCCCTCCCCTTCCAGTGTTGTCTGAAGAAGTTATCAAAGACCTCAGCACGGATCAATCTTACGCTTATCGTATTATTCAAGCAATCAGATCAGGAGAGTTGCCTCAAAATCTGGCTCTCTTGGAGATTGGACCCGTAAGTCACAGTCGTTGGTTAACTACAGCGATTCGTTTCTGCAGGATTTGGGTTTCCAAACATGCACTGAAGGGCAAAATGCTACAGAATTTGATGTTGATTGTTGAATTTATTATTGGGTTTTATCTTCCTCACTGGTTCAATGTAAAACTTAATCCAATGTGGATGGAGGGGCCCAACCACATCTTGTTTCAATTACAGCTACTCTGCAGCCAATGTACCAAAGAGTGAACTGAGGCTGTGGAAATCATCATAAAGCTTAAGGAACATCACTAAATGATGACCAGCTGGGAGACTGCTCTGTTCAGACAAGGGAGGTACCTCCGATGAACGTCATTGCCACGAAATTGTCAGAATTAGTTAACGAGTTCGGAAGTTTTGGAGCCACCACTGACAACATGTATAACAAACAAAGATTTAACACAACTTAAAGAAGCCCCAATGCAAGTGTCAAAGTGGCCTTCTCACACTCAGAGTGTGGAGAGATGTGTGAAAATGGTCACAGAAGCAGCTAGTCAAGTTTACAGTCACGAGAGGCTAGAAGGCTACATCAAAGCGCAAGTAGCAAGCCAAATGCTGATGTCAAGGAACCGCAGCAAAAAGGACATGACTGCATTGGTTACTTTCAAATAAAGACTCTGAATGATATCTTATTGCCACTTTAAATGTTGATAGGATGTTTGCGCACATTTGTTATTTTGTTACAAATTACCAGAAAAATGGAATTTTTTAATTAAAATTGATGTAGGTAGGAGTTATTTTTTATTGTTTTTGAAGCAAGGATATTATTTTGTATGCCAAATGATTACATTAAATTGCTACCAAATCACATGATTTTCAATTTAGTCATTTCACCCCCCAAAATTGACACACCCTATAATGTGATATACATAGTGATGCAGTTAAAAAAAACAAAAATTGCCTACATATCCACACTCGGATAAGATTTCTGTGTGGTGCTGGTTTGTTTAATGTGTGCATAAATTATCTTTGGGCTGTAATGATAGGTTCACAAATGTGAATTAATCTTATGAGCTTAGCTTTCCTTTGAGCTGATGTCATTACAACTGAAATGTAGGCCAGGCAAGAAATATATGGTAAAAGCAGATGTTGTACAATCTTGTTTAAAACTATTGTTTGTCAATGTTTTTATACAAAAAAATTAACTTGCAACATTACTGAATCAAAGGCACTTAAATTTTTTTAATATATCCATTTAATAATAATAGTTCATTGTTCATTTAAATACATCCTGTATACTGTGTGAATCTTAGCCGAACCACTTGCTTGCTTTAATATGTAATACAAATAACCTTTGAATAGCATGTTTCTCGTGCAATTTGTGACAACTGTGTGAAATAAGTATACAGTACTTGCATTCTGGACCAGTTGAAGGACCTCAGGTTGCATCACTAGTAGGTAGGTTTAATGTAAGGGCTTAGTTTTCAGTATTTGTTCACTAACCAAAGGTCAAAGTGAAGCATCTTTTGACATTTTTGTCGTCATAAATTTTTAAGAAAAATATCTTGAATGAAAAAGTATGGAACCATTCTAACTGTATACAGTATTTTAAGAACTTTTGTAATTTGAGGCTGCAAATCTTTCTTTAAAATATTGAAGGTTTTTAATGCAATTTAAGCAGATTTTTGCATAGGCTGTACTTAGGATTTTTTCAGCATATATAGGCTTAGGAGTAAAGTACATTAAATTGCAAAGAAGCCATGTTGGGAGAACAGTTTAATGCTTATTCTGAAAGCTTTATTTCAATACTGTAATGCGTGTTTTCATTCAGTGACATCCTTCAGAATTACATGATTAAATCATAATCTTGCTCTGTTAAGACATTACGTAAGATTTGGCATTAATTCCAACACACTGTAGAACCTTGAAATAATTGAGTCTGTGAGTGGTAAGTCTTAAAAGTTGACTCGTGACATTTTCAATTACCTAATTCTTACCTTGCTACCCGTGTGTGTATATATATATATATATAATATATAATATATATATATATATATATATATATATATAATATATATATATATATATATTATTACATTGATTTCACCATTTGTTAGGTACACATGATTGTTCTTGTTGGAATCATCCGTTCAGTCGACGTATCGAGTACAAAAATAACCTACACGATATACGATTCAACAGGGGTGATTGAAGGAGTTCAGTGGCTGGAATCAGAGTCAGTAAGTTTTGTAGACTATACATCAATAAGGGGCTTTATGACCCCCAAACACACGGGGCCTTGTTGTGACCCCCCCCCCCCCCCCCCCCCTCCTCTCCTCCCACTACTAGAGGTGGAAAGAGTACAAAATTATGGAGTTCGATGAGTAGGATTACAGTATACCTTTTTAGTGCTTGAGTATGGGTTTTTTAGTGTTCGAGTAGGAGTTTCAAACTTTAATTGGTGCTTGGCTGCTTGCATGAGCAAAGCTATTAGACCATATGAACGCATTGCATTGAAAACAAGTGCAACAAAAACCCATACTTGCGTACTGATGTACTCCTCCCCACACACAATGCACAGAGTTAGCGAGGTTTTAATTTAGCCCATGTTTTAGTAAGTTAATGAAAAAGCCTCATAAGTTAGCGAGCGCTCATTCAAATTTCCCACACGTTGATAGTTGGCGGGGCCCGGCGCTCACACGCGCTCTCCTGATGTTAGTCTGTGTCTACACGGCCAGATGATGTCGTGCTTTACGGAGTAAGTTTAATTTTCTGTTTTGCACAGTATTATTTTTGTTTAATAAATTATTAATAAGTGCATAAAGTATATCTATAGGAAAGAAATGAGATTTGAGCAAATTTTTCCCCGTTAAGAAATTAAGTTAAGGAGGGGTTATATATATATATATGACGCGTTCGGTGGAGAAGGGGCGAACGCAACATTTTCGAATTATGCCACAAAATGCAGTTAAAGTTTGTAAACTTTAAACCTTTGTATTTTTCCGGTTTATTGAAATGTTGTATGAATTTGAACACATATTTGAGTAAAATATTGTTGTGTAATATGTCGATATAATAAAACGCCAAGAAATTTTACAATATTATTTATTGATAGCTTCTGATGTTAACTGGTGTAATCCATTATTTGGTCCTCTTCGTCGAATGTTGTATTACCTGCTTCAACTGTTTCGGTTTCTTCCAGTTCCTTTAACAATCTTGTATAACAGTTCACTGCAGTTGCAGGCATTAGGTCTGATAATTCTTTGAGATCTTTTATTTTTTCCTTAGTTATTGGCAGCAATTGGGAATACTTTGGTTGCAGTGTCTGCTGGGCTAGATTGAATAAACTGACACTGTAGGATTTTTTCCCTTTCTGCAGTCTGACGGGATGGCTATTATCTGGGGTTGTGCGGTATGCAGTAGATATTACGTAGCCTTCTTTGTGTTGAAAGTCAAATATTAACTTTCTTGCATCTGTAAGTTTAGTAGTTGTTGATTTCCTAATGACAATGCACGTTTTTAGGACGTCAAAATCGAGAAAATCAGCCTGTTTCATTTCTACAACTAGGAAGCGCTGCGAAACGGCTGTAGTTATGGCCGTAACATAATCTTTTTTGGTGTAAATAATATTGCTGTAATTATTTTTTATATTTTGTTCAATTTGGCCAAATTGAGCATCACAGGGCATTGTCGAGTGACCAGAAAGTAGATAGATGTGTTCAATGTGAAGCAATGATGCGGAGTGAATTTCTCTGAGATACATTAAAACCTAAATTTTACCGTGAAAGAGTGCAGACTAACATCTAATTTTTTGCATAGGTAAAGCAAAGGTTTTAAAGGATAATTATACGACAAAAAACTCATTTTTCGAATTTTGTGGCGTTCGCCCCTTCTCCACCGAACGCGTCATATATATTATTATTTTTTTTATTTTTATTTTTTAAATTTTTACGCCCAAACATCGAAATCGCTCAGTGAATGAAAAAAAAACAGCCACAACACGTTGTGCATGCACCTTAGTGACCACACACCGATGTTATATTTTTTTGCTTCATGGCCGTTCTCAAACAACCGCGACGCGTGTGGACGATTCGGATATGACCACAGCGCGTTGTGGACGATTTGAAAATTATTGAATGCTCGGTTAGGTCAACTGTACGCCCTTGACGATTGGTTAGGTTAAGTCGTGATATTTTCGTTAAAACTAACGAAAATATCACGGCTTAACCTAACCAATTGTCAAGGGCGTACAATTAACCTAACTGGGCACTCAGTTGACCTAACCAGGCATTCATTTAACCTAACCAGTTGGTTAATTTTTACATTTACGTCTCATTCTAAAGTTGCTTAAAATTAATCGAAACCTTTTTTCTAGCATATCTGCTTAACTTTGCTTTTTAATCGGTGAATACGTCGATAAATATACGTCGTTTTTAAATAGAGTTTGATGAAAGACCGGTGTGTGGTTGTTTCAATTCGTCCACAATGCGTTGTGGTTGTTTGAGAATGGCCATGAAGCGAAAAAATATCAAACATCGGTGTGTGGTCACTTAGGTGCATCCACAACATGTTGCGGCTGTTTTTTTTCGCTCAGTGATTGGAAATTTTTAAATTTTTACATTTTGACAGTTTCAGCCATTTTCTTTAAATTAAAATTAAATTTTCTGGGGTAGGAAACATATTTGAAGGGAATATTCTAAATGTTCATCAAAAAAGGGTTAAATAACCATGTAGATCAGATTTGAAGTCTCGACACTATTATTACATTGCAACCTGGTTCCCAATGCTTATGATAGTTCAGAAGGTACAAAACTATGACATTATCCAGGTAACAAGTTATAAATTAAAACCATCATTTCTTCAAAGTGGATGTCATTAATGATAATAACTTTTATTATTAATAAAATAAATACATTGGTCTTGCAATTCGCAATGACAAACAATTGTGAAGCTGGACTACTTATTTTATGTATTTTATGCTTGAGCACTTTAGTATTTTAACTTTCCTTCGTAGTTATTTATATGCAAACAGTGGTATGTTCATTGTCTATAACTTATATATATTATATTTGTCTTTATCTTTTGGTACCCAAGAATTCAGGGATGGGGCCAAAAATCTTGTTTGAAGGTATTTTAAATACCTTTGGGAAGTATTTGTATTTGAAATATTTTGGAAAGTATTTAAAACTTCCAAATACTTTTGCAAATAGTTATACAAATTCCTATAACATTTTGTCCTAGCTTTCATTGTTGAACATTTAAAAATATGAATATTGATAACCTATAAAGCTATAATAATACTTATCTACAAGACCCTTACCAATATATTATACAGTACATAATTGTGTTGGACAGGAACAGAGTTCACATTTAGGTTGCTTTGTGAAATTTAGTCAGTTCTTTCTTGAACAGTGACTGGTATTTGTAAAAGTATTTGTATTTCGCAAAATTTAAAGTATTTGTATTTAAATACTTTTAAGTGTATTTGACCCCATGCCTGCGGGCCAAGATAAGGATGAATATAACTGAAATACTTCTCTCTATGAATATTTTTGAGCGCCACTGTATACGTACGTATAATATAGAATTTTTTATATTTTTAATTAGGATTTTCATCAGGACAGTCAAAAAAAGCCTTTGATGGAAATGACTTACTGCAAAATGATTGGCACATTAAGGACTCAGGTGGGCAAGAAACACTTAATGATTTTCAACATTGTTCCAATAACGGATATCAATAGAGTAACAACTCACATTTTAGAAGTTATCCACGATTCAATGAAATTGCGACAATTGCAGAGCAGAGTAAGTTTTTTTTTTTAACACTGTTCTTGTAATTAGTCGCGTTTTTTATTTTTGTGTCATGATTTAATGTGTATTTTGAAAAAGAAACGAGGTAGGAACTCCCGTTTGACCCTTTAACCTCTAACCCCGGATATATTCTCGTACAGAGAATCCTTCCTCGTAGCACCATGCACGAGTTGACTCTTTCGAGTTTTATTATTGAACTATTTTTGGGGAGACTGATGCTCATTTTGGTTTCATAAGTTGGCAGTGAAAGGATTGAGAGAGAGAGAGGTTTAAAGTTAAGTGTGAACGTTACGAGGAAAATGTATCATACTTAATTTTATTAGTTCTCTTCCTCTGTATTAGGAATATGGTATTAGAGATATTTCTATTTTGCCGTTACATTCTTCTCATTAATGATCATTGTATGATGTACAATAATTATAACTGATAACAATACGTTTTATTTATTCTGTTTGGTTGGGCTGTTGGTTGTTTGACCTTCACAACATAAAAGGTCATATGACGGGGGCACCTACAGTTTTACGCAGGATCTAAATCGTGGGTCGCTACTTAATCTGTAGCCAGACCCAGTCTCATTTAACTTTACTGACTGATGGGAAGTGGTGGCGCAATATTGGCTACAACGCAACTTGGATGATTGAGAAAATTCTTAAATACACTTAAATGTTGTTGTAGTAGTAGTAGTAGTAGTAGATCTGGAGGAGATCCCATTTTGCCATCAGCTTCAAATGACAACTTAAAACTTGATTATCACCTAATTGATACTGTGTTTCGCTTTTTACTCGTAGCCTTGTTGAATATCTTGGTTGAATTTATATTAGGCCGAGTTAAAAACTTAGAATCATGGACAGTATTTAAAAAAAAATATCGTAACTTTCTAAAGAAGAGAGGACAGTAATTGCCATTTCATGAGAAATGACATCAGTAAGAGTAATGAAAGATAGGTTCCAGACTCATTCAGTGGGAGCTTATATTCTCTTTAAGGGAATAAAGGGTCAATAAGAAACGAATTTATTAGAAGCGCGAGCTTTCAGACTGTATGGCGTTATCATCATCTTAGCATCGAGTGAAAGCTCGTGGTTCTGAAGTCATTTTTACGTTATGGCTTCATTTCCTTAATTCAACCTCCAGTAATTGAGATTATTCACCTAACATTATATTCCCTTAGAATCCACGAACAACTTTGGAATTACTGGTATAGAATAAACTTCCTTTTATTCATTGGCAGAAAAGGAGTGGTGGTCCTACACCAGGTAAATCCAGTGTCATGAAGAATGGGGGAGAGATGAATGAACCCTCTGGAGAAAATACCCACGGTCTTCAGGGTTCCTTGAAAGTGATATACCAGATAATAAAAACGTACGGTGATGAGGTTGGAATTCACAGAAAACAAATATATGAGACGCTTAAAGAAAAAATTTCTCCCGCTCACATTAAGTAAGTTGTTACCATTATTAATGTAGAATGTTCATACAGTAACTAACTGTCCCATAAGTGGGACATTTGTACGTAACCAAGTAAATTTGTTAGTGATTTTTAAAGCTTAGCAAAGTTAGGTTTTAGTCCATACAGATGATTGTTTTAGATAGACAGGAATCACAATATGTAAAGTGTGTTAATGGCGATGTTGGTCTCGTCTAATGTACCATTGGAGGTATACCTCCACCCTTTTGTCATCAAAGATAACACCGAGCCTTTAGGGTTGAGGTGGTTGTTCACCCCCCCCCCCCCCCCCCCTCCCCCTTCCCCCTTCTCCAAGCGTCGTGAGCTCTTATATAATGTATAATTTCTTCTTTCAGTAAAGTTTTGGATGACTTGAGCAGTGAAGCCCTCATTTTCTGTTCAATTGATGAAGATCACTTTAAAACCGCTGACATGTAAATTTCATCCCCAGGTTAGACATATTCAGAATTTAACTTTTTCTATAAATAAATATATAACCTACTCAACGTATTTTGCCTTTAAACTAAAAGTTCTCCAGTCAAAATCTGTATTATTTCGTTCTCTTTAACAGACACATGCATGACCACCCTGTGCATGGGTGAGATGCTTTAATAAACAGAGAGTCAGTCTCATTACGTGCAGTGCTTTTAACCACTGGGCATAATGAAATAGACCTGAGAATTACGGAGTTTTTATATGTACAAAACAAAACTTAAGTTAACCGATTTATAATTCCACGCAAACATGCCACTGATGAGGGAAGTTTAACTTCTGAATCGTTTGGATATTGAACCTTCATGACGTTGAAGGCTCGTTAATAATCCTTGTGTATAT
Source organism: Bathynomus jamesi (assembly GCA_023014485.1). NCBI lineage: Eukaryota > Metazoa > Arthropoda > Malacostraca > Isopoda > Cirolanidae > Bathynomus > Bathynomus jamesi. The sequence continues at coordinate 422,789 of JAJOZX010000081.1, read as the reverse complement.
GAAACCATGGATGAAGTGAAAGAGGCTGTTCGCAAGGTGAGAGATTGAAACGTGGTGAGTGTAGGCAAGATATGGGGTAAATAATAAAGTATGGAGAATTAAAAGGGTTACAGTGGTTGCGGTGCGTATGTCAGAGTGCATGCAGAAATGAGAGTGCGCTTGAAGACGTTGGGGTGAGACAATAATTGTTCCATTGTACCAACTGAAAGGATCTAAGAATTAGAGGTGTAAGTGTAGTGGGGAAGGTGTACATTGGGAAAGTGATAAAAAGAATTTGTATTACAGAATGCTTTGGTGGGAGAAGTTGTGGATGCGATGTTTGCAATGACGAGTGATTGAGAAAACGTATAAAATGGATTGCAACGTATCCATAGCTTTTATGGATCTTGAAAAACCTATAAATCTATAGAGAAGTGCTGTAGCAGGTCTTGAATATATATGGGGTTGGCGGTAGACTCGTGAATGTGGTGAAGTTTTCATGAGGAAAGTAGTGCATGTGTGACGTCTCCGTAGCTGTTCAGTCTGTTTATGGATGAAGTTATGACAGGTGAAAGTGGGACTGCTAGAAAGAGGAATGAATCTTGTGTGATGAAATCCGTGTGGTCTGTCAAATCTGTTGTATGCTGATGATTCTGTGCTGTTTGCCAGTGTGATGTGTGAGAGGAGATTGTTGAAAGTGAATACTTCTGTATTCACCTATGTTTTTTTTTTCCAAGATCCATAAAAGCTATGGATACCTTGTAATCTATTTCATGTTTTCTCAATCACTTGTCTAACTGCAAACATCGCATTCACACAGCTTTTCCCACCTCGGAACCCTTTTTGCTCATTGCTCACCAAACATTCTATAAATACGACAAGTTTTTATCAGCATCCCAACAAAATCCTTCTTCACTACACTCAACAGACTAGTACGTACACGCTGTAATTCTTACATTCACTTTCATTTTGTACAAAAACAATTATTGGTGTCTTCCAGTCTTCAGGGGCACTCCTATTTGTCCATGCACTCTAACATATGCACCACAACCATTCACCCTTTCATACTTAATCATTTCCCTCATATATTTCATCCACCTGCACTGCTCTTCAGCTTGCAAACAGTCTCTCTCTCACTTCACCCAGGCATTCTGTCAAGTCGTCCTGCGTCCAACCCTGCCATATTTATATTTGCACGCTCCTCATCTTTTCCATTCATTAAACCCTCGAAATATTCCTTCCATCTATTCCGCATCCGCTGTGAGCATTCTTCCATTTTCATGCCTTACTCCGAATCTTATCCGCATTTCTACACTTCCCCACAGAGCAATTTTTTATTTTCAACGTAATTCTCACTCATTCTCCTTCCAGACTATTTACCGTTTCTTCCGTCGCACTAGTTTCTTCATACACCCTTTCTTTCTCATTCTTTTTCTATCATAATTACTGTACACACACAACATCCATTTTCTCCTTTTATCCTCAACCACTGCTATAACTTCGGCATCCTACTACGCTATTGCCCTCTTTTTCGCACCCAACTTTACAACTCCCTATCCACACACATACCTTGCATTCCGAATCAGACATCCCTTATGTACATTCCACATATTTCTCTCTCTAAACTGTTTACTCACTTTTGCAGCATTCTTAGTTCCGTTTTGCATTACCTCACCCATTAACTCGTGAAACAACAATAAGCTAATAATAATAAACTCCTCCTTTTTAGTCTCCATCACCAGATTTTTGTGGGATGTTGTCTGTTGACTTTGACCACAATAATTAGGTTGAGATGAAGAATAAATGCTTTATGGTACATTTACTGTTACATTATTTAATTTATATTATTGAGAAAAGCCAGAGTTGATCGAAAAGATTTTTAATATTCCACTGACTAGAAGGTTTTTAAGTTAAACTTAACTGAAAAAAAACACCAATATTCTGAAACAATACTTTAGAATTATAGACAAATATACATATTACATGGCAGTCTTTGACTTTATCCAAAATAATAATAAATACCTAATTAAAGATTTTGATTTAGAATCATGAATATTGTTGAATATATTTGATTTTTCCACCAAACTTTTAATTCCAACAATTGAACGAATGGAAGGTAATGTGATCTCTGCAAAAAAACATTAAAATTTTTGGTTTGGTTTTTAACGCAGAAAAGATGTTATGTACAGTTGATTCAAGAAGTCCTAGCGTGAGACTCCTAGTATTTATTAGTAAGAAATGTGGAGTTTTACAACCATTGTACAGTCTGTTACAAAACTCGAGATACACTGGACCGGAGAGTAACTTCAGCCCAGTGGACGTAACTGTACCTAATCATTTTTGTAACGCATTGAGTAAGCAAGTAGTTACACCTCGGTAACGTCTCTTTCTCTGAACGCGTTACAGCGATATTTGTAGTTTCAGAAAAAGTTCGCCTAGAACGAAATTTTTAAAAAGCATAAAAAATTTATAATCAGTTATGATTGGGTTTTGTCTTTAATAAAATTTGAATCACCAGAATGAATAAAATATGCAAACAAAAACAAGATTATTACCAAGAGGTCATTTTTTTTTATATACCTTTTACAAAACTTTCCTAGTGAACTTTTTTCCAAAACTTTACATAGATTACTCGCTTAAAATTTTTTTTTAAATAAAATAAATTGCTGATCACATTTTCTTTCAAGAGTCCAGTTTAAAGAATGTGCTAAAAAGAAGAGAATCTGCCATTTAGGATTTATCAAAAAGAAATACAGTATTACAAACTAATAGAAAAGAACAAATATACAATGCAAAACATTCGGAAAACGTGCGTGGTATTGCCCTACTTAAGTTAGTACAAATATAGATACAAAATCTTTAAAAATATAATTCTACAGTTCGTATAACCTTTTGACATTTTCGTGTTATGGTAAATAATATACTCATCCGAAGTTTCATCTTTTCAAACTTTTGAAAAAGCATAAAAATTAGCGATTCACAGATTGAAACCGGAAGATACTAGTAGTCTATAGGATGTGTGGCATCATTATGTATAACATCACTACCTATACATATAATTCAGAAAAGCGTTTTATGACGCGCGTAACTTACTTATTACCTTCTGAAATGTGCCCTTACATAAAATTCATCACAATGATTTTTGCCGCAAGGAAGGTATCGCCTCTAAATTTGAGGTAGGTCGAAAGAAGAGCCGTGAATATAGTTACAGAAAATTATTAGCCGACTCGAGTTTTACAGTGTTGAATGGCTTTCTTAAAGCAATCCAGTGGTAACTAAGTAGAGGATGTCTGGGAAATACTTACTGTATTTTTTGTAAAAGTTATGAAATGTAAAGCACGGATTAATTAATTAATGAGAGAAGTCTCTTCCATAAAAACTAATTTGCTTAGCAACTAGGCATTGCTAAGAACTTTTGTAAATGGTCAGGTTATTTTCAATGAATCTTAAGTCGTTAGTGCGAGCATTGTACGGGTAACAAGAGTGTCACTTCGGCATAAATTAAAGATTAATCATTTCTTACTGGCCGTAGCAACATCTGGTTGCTAGGTAAAATGTGACGCTATTTGTTTGTCTGGTTATTCGATAATTTATGGTGTAAGTCGGGTGCGCGAGTAATAAATCTCTAACTTCACTTATCTCTGCGGATTAATTATGGCTTACAAATAGTTTCAAGATGTTAGCGGGTCCTCGTATGATTACGGCTTATAAATAGATAATATGGTTGCCAGCTGCTCTACATTTGGTAGAGGAACCGCAAAGTAAATGTAAAAATACCCGTCACTCTACCAAGAACCACGTGGCATTTTACTAGAATTCATTAATTTATTTCGTATTTCGACTTCTGAGCAATATCTTAATTATAGTCTTAATTGTGTGAATGGGTAATTAATATTTTGAGCATGTTTTGACACGTCTAGAGTAAATATTAGAAACGAGCTTTTGTTTCTACCTGTAACTTTCAACAAATTAAGTTCGGTATTTTCACTCGTGTCGGTTAATATTAAAAAGGTGCTTTAATTTCAGGACTACCATGATACCACGCTGTGCTTAATAGTGTGACGTTGGGTTTATGAATGTTGTAAAATTAAAAATAATTTTATGCTTTCCTAATAATTTAATTTTTAAAGTTTTAGATCTAGTTCCAAGTGTAGCTATATTAAGTTGGGATCACGTGAAGATCAGGGCCCCCAGCCTTCGTTAGTTAGCCTTATAAGGCTAACTAACGAAAATATCACGACTTAACCTAACCAATCGTTAGGTCAAGTGCGCCCTTGACGATTGGTTAGGTTAAGTCGTGATATTTTCGTTAGCCTGGGGGCCCTGATCTTCACTTTTCAGGTGATCCTTAAGTTGTTCTAACTTATTTTTATCTATAATTATTAGTTGGCCTGTCACTGTAAAATAAATCTAGAAATACTTGGAAATATTATCTAACTTTAATAACAATTTTCAATAAACAAGCCAACTTTTAAAACCTAAAGTAATGGTCCTATACACGTACACTATTTAGAAATCCAAGCTGCTTAATTAAGCGAGTTCTCTACATTTCGTTTTTGAAAGCGAACCGAATTCTTAGTATCTAAATGAACGAGTCATTGCCGATATAAAATCCAGGTTACTTCTCTATCTTCAACTGTAGTGGATTCTATCACAGAGAATGGTTTAATTATAAAGGCACTATTAGTTTCACTTGAGAAAATTAGTATTTTTACAGAATGTTTTCTTGTCTATATCAAATCCATGTTTTTAGCGAGGTATTTGACACCTTTGTATTTATATATATTTGTGTGTGTGAAGTTCGGCAAAAGAAAGTAATTTGTGTACAGTCTTCAGCTTTTTAAACTTCATTTATCAAACTTTTTCATATTGTATATAATCCCTATATTTCAGTACCTGTTCAAGGAACCTCTCCTTAAAATTGTATTTATACTTTGACGACTATAGGAGGGTGGAAAAGATGACGTAGGTGAGTAGGAAGAGAAAGATGAACGGCCCAGAAATGACGACGTCATTGAGGGGTTTGATCCATCTCCGGTTGACCTGTCAACGAGAGGTTTCATTTGAGTTTCATACGTCCATACGAGTACCTTTAAAATGAGTTAATGGAAACACTGAAAAGTTATAACACACGAAATAAGAACTTAGGTTGGCCCTTTCTTCAGACTCCTAATGAGTCTGAGATGTTACTAAGGACGTTATCTTTCCATTCATTTATGACGCCATCTGTAGTAGTGGCTCAGCTATATCATCAGATCTACATTATGGTACTACTTTCTAATTTTTTTTAATGGTAAATCTGCTATTTATTCATTTGGTAGCACTGAGAAGATAATGAAGGGATGTTATTAATTATTGTCGTGGTTGTACGCTACTACTTTTTCTATCATTGTTATTTTATTTATTTGTCGGGTTCGAAATCCCAGCTGAGCCGTGAACGGCCAAATTCTAAAGGGCAAGTTCTACCTAAAGCCCAAGTTAAGCTAAATTAAACTTTACGGATTTGAGATCCTATTAGGTCCTACCTCAGGGTAACCTCAGGGTTGCTGACTCGATGCGGGCCTACCTTAGACCTTAAATTACATGAACTTAAAAGGTAAACAAAAGGGTACTATTTGTGGTCTTCTTTCTGAACCTTGCAACAACAACGCAACCTGGACTATTGCACGATGCAACAATCATGTATCTAAACAACCAAACTGAATTGCAAGAGAGCTCTCTATCAAACCACACCTTTACGTACGACCTTCCACAAACGAGTAGAAAGGACGCGCCGCGTCCCAAAATGATGCCAACAATGTGACCAAACAACGATGCCACAAGAGCTCAAAAATGCTAGTTCTAAATTAATTTAATTTTTCACTAACCTTACAATTATGAGATGGATATATATACACACCTTAACTTAATATATATACAAGCAATGCTGCATCAATCAGCTTAGTCATCGTATCGCCTTGGGACAACAATGGTTCTTCCTCTTCTAGATTTTCTAACACTCCCCACCGAAGAGGCATTGTTGTCATTACCTTCTGCAAGGTTAGCCAAGCCTTCATGAGGCTGTAACTCAAATGTTTCATCTTGACTATCTGTGTTTTTGCTGATTTCTAAAGCATAGAGTTTTTGTATAGGTCTCTTTAACTTTCCTCCTGAAGTCTTTACCAGTGCAGACCTAACTAAATTGTCTTTGCCAACAAACAACTCTTCAATTATGCCAAGCTTCCAGCATTGCCTTGGTCTTTCATCCCCAATCATTACCACTTCTCCCACCTTGATACAATTTGCATTGGAGCCCTTTACCTTGCCTGATGGGTAATAATTGAGTTCTGGCAAGTATTCCATCTGCCACCTCTTCCATAACTGATCTTGTAGCTCTTCAAGGTACCTGAACCGTCTGGTTAACTCTCCTTGAGTGCTCTGGATGGGCTGCAAGTCTTCTGGCACACTGGGGTTTGATGTTAATCGTTTACCACAAAGAAAATGATTTGGTGTCAATGGCTCTGCATCCTGCCTACTGTTGTAAACAAAAGTGATAGGCCTACTGTTCACCATTGCTTCTACTTCACATAAAACAGTAGAGAATTCTTCTTTGCTCAAATGAGCATTAGCTAAAAGTTTCTTTAATGGACACTTTACACTTCTCACTAGCCTTTCCCAAAATCCTCCCCACCATGGTGCTCTCTCAACAATAAACTCCCACTGTACCCCTTGGTGTGAAAAGTAGGATTGGAATCCTTCCTCTTTTAGCAAGGACCAAATTTCTTGGAGTTCCTTTGCAGCCTTTTTGAAGGTTTTTGCATTATCCGATATGATTTTATTTGGGAAACCCCTTCTGTTCACAAACCTTTTAAAGGCCAAAAGAAATACATCACTACTTAAGTTGCTTACCAACTCCAAATGGATTGCTCTGGTGGTAGCACAGGTGAAAAGACATATATAACCTTTGTTAGACTCCCCTCGCTCATACACATAGACTGGCCCTGCAAAGTCTACTCCCACTACATCAAATGGGGCAGTATAGACACACCGTTCTCTCGGAAGTGGAGCCACCTTTTCATAATAAGGCTTTGCACTCCAACGCTTGCAAACCACACATTTATGCAAGACCTTTTTCACTACTTGTCTAATTTTGAGAATCCAAAATTGTTGTCTAATCTCTATTATCACTTCTCTAACTCCAGCATGTAACAGCTTATGATGAGTATCCAGGATCAAAAGGTCCACAAAGTGCCCCCCAGAAGGTAGCAAAATTGGATGTCTTTTCTCCTCTGGAAGCCCAGAAAACTGTAGTCTACCTCCTACTCTCAATAAATCCTGATCCAAAACACATCCAAACCCTTGAGCGCAGAATGTGTTGGTAGAACCTGTAATGGATGGCTGGTGAGCAATTCTCTCTCTTCACCAAATTTTTTCTTCTGCATATATACCACCCAGTATTTCCTGGCTTGCTGAATCTCATTACTGTTCAGAATTCCTTCCCTTCTTGTTTCTCCCTTAATGTTGTTGGTAAATCTATATATCCATGCTGTCACTCTTAACAATCTTTTCAGACTGCTAATGTCCTCAAGCCTCAATATGGGGTCCTGCTGCATAACTTGACAACTGTTCACAGCGCATTTTCTCACCTCACTCACCCATGCTTCTTCAGCCTGGCATTCTCCTACAATAGGCTGATTAGAAGGCCAGTTTTCACTTCCAAGTTTTAGCCACTCTGGCCCATTCCACCACAAACTTGATTGTGAAAGATCTTTCACCGAAATTCCTCGTGTTGGTAAATCAGCGGGGTTTTGGATGCCTGGACAATGCTTCCATTGCTTGGGATCTGTGTGCGCTTGAATTTCCTCCACCCTATTGGCAACAAATGGTTTCCATTTCCTTGCCTGACTTCTTAACCAGTGCCAAACTATAGTGGAGTCTGTCCAATAATAGCTTGGAATTTCATAGAGGGCCAAAGACTTTCGCACTGTAATTGCAAGCCGACTAGCAATAACAGCACCCATCAATTCCAACCTTGGAACAGAAAGCCTTTTCAAAGGTGCTACTCTACTCTTTGCAGCAACCAACCTGCAACTTACTTCCTCTTGCAATGCGCCTCTTATATAAATACAAGTCGCATAGGCTTCCTCACTTGCATCACAAAAGATGTGCAGCTCCAAATTGTCTGGACTATTGTTCAACTCTCCAAAGTACCATCTTGGGATTTCAATGTCTCCAAGATGTGCCAATTCTTTGAACCAATATTTCCACCTTACCACCATATGATCAGGTAACTCTTGGTCCCAACCAAGTCCAATTTCCCAGAGGCTCTGAAACCAAATTTTTGACTTTATCACAAATGGAGCCAGGAATCCAAGAGGATCAAAGACCTTCGAAGCCAAACTAAGAGCTGTACGTTTTGTCCACCTTGTCTCATTCTCGGCCAGCTCTACTAAAGATTTCCCATTGAAGGTAAACAAATCATCATCTTGCTGCCAAACGATGCCTAGCACCTTTGCGTCTATTGCCCACAACTCCTTAATACCAGAATCCTCAATACTTTCTGCTGCATCAGGTACTACAGAGGAATGACTCATAAACTCTTGTAATTGCGAATGATTGGTCTGCCATTTTCTGAGCTCCATGCCAGCCTCCCTCATTATAGCTCTAGCCTCCATGAATATCTGTTTAGCCATTTCTGTATTATCCACGGAACATAGCAAATCATCAACATAAAAATTTTTCCTTGTGTGTTCAATAGTGTTAGGATAGACTTCAGAATATTTCTTAAAATGGTACTGCATAGTAGCTGCCAACAGAAATGGACTAGAGCTGAGGCCAAACAACACTGACTTCATTCTATATGCTTGAACCTTAGGTTCATTTTCCAACAAGTCTTTCGTATCCACCCACAGATACCTTACTGCATCTCTGTCCTCTGGTTTTAACTTTATCCGCAAAAAAGCTTGCTTCACATCTGCAGTCAATGCTACTCTACCAAACCTGAATCTCAGTAACAAGGAAAATAAATCTGCATTTAAATTTGGCCCAGCATCCAAACAGTCATTCAAGGACACACCACCTTTGTCCTTGGCTGAGCCATCAAAAACTACCCTCAGTTTGGTGGTAGTTTTGTCTCGCCGTACCACTGCATGGTGTGGCAGATAATGTGCCTCCTGGCTCACCAGCTCACCTTGCACCCTTTCAGCATAGCCCTCCCTTACATAACTTAGGATGGCCTCATCGTATTCAATTAACAACTCCTCATTTTTTCTTAGCCTGTACAATGAAGTCTCCAACCTCCGATTAGCTAGCTGAAGGTTTGAACCGGGTTTGCAAGAATCCTTCCATGGTAGGTCAACTTCATAGCAACTATCTCTAAACCCAATCCCTTTTTCAAAGTGCTCTAAAACATCATTGTTCACTGTACTTGCCTGGTTGTCCTTTATACCAATAGATTCAAGTTCCCAAAATGCTTTCAAATGCCTTTCCAGACCATGGCTGTTCTCCTCAATCTTAACAAAGAGAGCCTTAACTTCCATTTCATTGCAATAACTACCATGTAGCATCCAGCCTAGCTTACTTTCAATAGCTACTGGGCCTTGAGATGTACGGACAATATTACCAGTGATGAAGTCCCAATAATAGTCAGCTCCAATCAAAAGACTAATATCTTCTGTTCCCTCAAACTTATTATTGCCCAAATTAATTCCTTTAACTTGCAATTCTTGGACACATGCCATATCTAAACAAGTAGTGACTGGAGCACAAAGTTCCTCAATCTGTACAGCTTGGACCTTGATAGTGGGACTTTGCGGTAACAACCCTTTAACCAGAACTTCTACCTTCTTAAATTTGGTTCGGTTTTGAACGGAACCCCCAAACCCAGAAATTCTTAAATTTTCCCTCTTAAGTTCTTTAAACTTCAATTTTCTGGAAATTCTGGTCTTAATAAAACTACACTGGCTACCACTATCAAACAACACTCTTACAGTAGCTTCTCCCTCATTCCCAATTAATAAGGCTGCAGTTGTTTGCAATAATCCCCCTTTACTTTACTCCCTTGCATAGCAGTGGCATGTGCCACTGATGTCTCTACTTCTGGGGTAGGCCTACTAAGAGTGTTTTCACACAATAATGGCTGATGCCTACCATGACATTTTTTGCACAAAATTTTAAACTTACAAAACCTTGCTCTATGACCTTTCAAAAAACATTTAAAACATGCTGTGGACTTAGTTACCCTGTCCTTTCTCTCCTCAAAGGGTAAGGCCTCAGCCACCTCACATTTATATGACTTTGGTTGCCTTCGCAAAATATACATTCCTTGATTCCCTTTAATTTATTCTCAGAGGAGGCATGTAGAGCTGACACTGTACCTGGGCTATTCCTTTTTGTGGAAACTTTGGTGCTGTGCCTGCCTTTGTCCTCTTGTTTACCATCCCACTGTGCAAACTCAACTCCCTCTCGTCTTGCTAATTCTGTGCCTAAAAGACTTAACATCTGCTGAAGGGGGATGTACACATGTTCTGTAGAGTGTCCCCTACTTAATTCAAGCAAAATTGAGCTAGGCAATTTAGACTCCAGTGTAGGAACCAACATTATACCATACTTTTCCATTCCTACACCCAAGTTGTACAGAGACCTAGTTCTAATTTCAAATTCATCATATAACTGCCGTAACTCCTTGACACTATTAGGATTATTAACAGGAGGTATAGTTAAAAGTGCACGGAGGTGGCTTTTAATTAAGATCTCTGGCTTACCAAACCGTTTCTTTAATATATCCCAAGCCACATTATAATTAGCCTCTGTTAATGCTAATCCTGCTATAGTCTTTGCTGCCTCCCCTTCCAAGAGGGACCGCAAATAATTAAACTTCTCCACGGCACTTAACACTTGACTAGAATGAACTGCTGATTGAAAACTGTCTGCCCATCCTTGCCATTCCTGAATACTCCCAGAAAATGTCTTGAGTACAAGCCTCGGTAATTGAACTACAGATCTGTTAACCTTAACTTCACAAGCATCATTTGTTGAGTGTTGTGTTTCATTATTAGACCTGGTCTCTAACTGTACTGAGCTGCTAAACTCTTTTGCTCGGAGGCCTACGTTAGTCATATCATCAATAATCTCTTCAAAGTAAATTATGTTATTTTCTATTTCATCCTCTTCTATAAGAGCCTCAATTTTAACATTTACCTCACTTAGAGCAACCTTTTTAGTTTCTAATATGGCAAGCTTCGCAGTCACTAAGCGTAAATCCTCTTGCTCTATGGCAGAATCTATAGTGGCAATGACCTTTGTAATTAGACCTTTGTAGGCACTTCTCCTTTTTATAAATTTGTTCAATTCAGATGCACTCATCTTCAATGTAAACAACCCTTGGGCTCAATACCAAATGAGCTGAATTGGCAGAAATACTTAACCAAACTGATCAAACGCAAATTTTACTTTCAAATAAACTGAATTGCTGAGTGGGGTACTAACCAAACACCAGTATGGAATACCAAATTTTCCACCCCAGGACCTTAATTCAATAATGACCCAAAATTAACCAAACCAGAAAAAATATAGGCCAAAAAACGACCGACGACTGGCCAAGTTTCGCAATTGGGCGACCAAACTTTACCCTGGGACCTTAATTCAATAATACTCAACCCGTCTAGGCCTAACTTGGGATACAATTTGCACAATCAGAACTTTGCCGAAAAATGGTCACTGACTCAGTCTTGGGGTAGAAATCCGGTTCTGAAGGACCATGTTATTTTATTTATTTGTCGGGTTCGAAATCCCAGCTGAGCCGTGAACGGCCAAATTCTAAAGGGCAAGTTAAGCTAAATTAAACTTTACGGATTTGAGATCCTATTAGGTCCTACCTCAGGGTAACCTCAGGGTTGCTGACTCGATGCGGGCCTACCTTAGACCTTAAATTACATGAACTTAAAAGGTAAACAAAAGGGTACTATTTGTGGTCTTCTTTCTGAACCTTGCAACAACAACGCAACCTGGACTATTGCACGATGCAACAATCATGTATCTAAACAACCAAACTGAATTGCAAGAGAGCTCTCTATCAAACCACACCTTTACGTACGACCTTCCACAAACGAGTAGAAAGGACGCGCCGCGTCCCAAAATGATGCCAACAATGTGACCAAACAACGATGCCACAAGAGCTCAAAAATGCTAGTTCTAAATTAATTTAATTTTTCACTAACCTTACAATTATGAGATGGATATATATACACACCTTAACTTAATATATATACAAGCAATGCTGCATCAATCAGCTTAGTCATCGTATCGCCTTGGGACAACAATGGTTCTTCCTCTTCTAGATTTTCTAACAATCATGAATACAATGTTGTAAATTACAGGAGACTAATGCTTGTACTTTGAAAGTTGTAGGAATACAGTGTTAAGCATTCAAATAACTTTAATAATCTTGAGATAAAAATAACCGAACTAAAAAAAACCGGTAGCATACCCTAAAGGCTTTAACAGAGTATAGGGTATTTACTATCGAGAATAATTTTAGAACTTGATGCTTTATCAAGGTAACTTTCAATCATTCTATAATAAAATAGTTAAAAAAACAAATTTGTACTTCATATTTTTTACTTATGTAAATTATAATGAAATAATTATGCTCCTAAAACTTCCGCCTGGTGTGAAATATTCAGGAATTTACATACAATAGAAAAACTAGCACATACTCATTAATAATTTTGAATAAATACATTTCAAATAAGTTATTTATTTCAGTTCTGATTCCCCCCCCCCCCAATCATGGTTCCTTTAACATTTTCTTCTCAGCGCAAATACCAATTTAAGTTTATTATAAGTCCTCCTTCACATTAAAACTACTTACCAAATAGTTTGAGCACTTAAGAATGCTGCAAATCGACGACATACTTACTTAAGATCTATAACGAGGAGTCAAGTGCAACATTTAGGTTAGTATTTCTGCTCTATCAACTAAAGACTGCCAAGCCACCAGTCCTTACTGCTACAAAAGTGTTACAAAGAGCCATTAGCTGCCATCTGCTACTGCCATTTAGCGCTAATAACAGAGTAGAAAGAATGCTTAGGCTTATTATCATTAGTCATAATAGCCTATTTTATTATCTTTACTCTGTTAATTACGCGGATTAAAAGCAGTTTCGCTGTTAAAAAGAGGCATTAACTAAAACCCCACATTTATTATGCAGTAAAACTATATGTATGACAATGATGAAGTTAATGAAGAATACTGTTAAGCAAACACTTCCTTTAAATTGAAGTTAAAATGGTCACTGAAAAATCTTAAATATACTTTGAAAGTTGCATAAATTCTTCTCCAAACTTAAAATAAATTTGCATGTTCGAGTTGTCGAAGTAAACGTGAAGCATCGGCAACATAATTGATTTCGACTTTTAAATGCATCCTAAATAGGCACTGTTCATCAAACTTCATTGTCCTCATCTAAGATATTAGGATTTAGGACCATAGAGCTAATCTCTTCTTTGTTAAAAACGCGTTACTATCAGTATTTTTTAAATTTTTTACTCTTAATAAAGTTCAGTCGTATTTGACCGTTTAATTTAACCTTGACCGATAAGAATTCAAAAACTTTTAATCCAACTTCTCACAGATGTTACACCAAAAGTTTGTAATTTGAGAACGAGTAATTGCGTGTTTAGCTAATCTGGATTTTTGCTCTATTTGGTCTTTGGCAAATATCAAAAGTTTAAAAAAGAAAAAATGTCCGCAATTTTCGTCACAAATGTGATATGGCGCATCGAGTTACTGCACTCGGGGCCAAAACACAGTCGTGTCGTCGTTCAGGACTGCATATTAAAAAACTAATGCTGCAAATGAAAATAATAAATTTAATTATTATAAGCTATAACTGTATGGATAAAAGATGTACACCATTTTCTAACTAACATCCGATACTTCTCCGCATTTAGGTAAAAATAATGAAGATTCTTATATTTCGTAGGTTTTGACATCAAAGAAATGTAGTTATTTAATTTAGACCCAACATCAACCCCTATTCAGCGCCTGTTCGCAGAAAACTAAAGATGACTGAAACTGTTATTTGTACGCTTATTTTAGACTAGACTTGCAATTATTATCTCGATATAACGATCAATCTCTTAAAACGGATTATTGCATATAGCGATATATGAACGTCGCACGTTTCCAAATGTAAATCATCATTTATCAATAAAACGTACGTGTGTGTGTATACGCGAAAGTAAATTTAAAATAAGCAAAAAAAAAAAATGAAAAACTCAAAATAAAATTTTCATATCAAAATTTTAGAAAATGTAAACATCAAAGATGACTTTTTTTTAAAAAAATACTTACAAAATACTTCTTTTCTTAGCAATGGAAATCTATACGCGATTCTATGATGGGAAAGATTTAAAAAATTTTTTTATAAATAAACTTCACATTTCACATCTCAGTGTTTCCGACAAAGTTTTTTTTTTAATTGCCAAAAGTATATTTCCCAGTTTAGCTCTTCAATTCTGCTATAAGAGCTGAAGGACCTTAGTCTATAGGTCACTCTATACTAATTTCCCTTTCGTTATGTTAAAAAACTATGACTAATTTTATCTAATTATTTGTGGTGATCAGAAAGTATTTTATCTTTACATAAATATCTTGTACGTAACTGCAAAATGTATTTCACGATGTAACAAGTTTTAGTATTATTATTATTATTATTATTTAAAAACTTTCAATGTTTAACTATTTGTGAAACTACTGCTAAGGATGATGCGCAATTCAAGTGTGATTTGCTCATGCGCAACAAGGTATAGCGCTCGTAAGACTTAAGGGTGAGTCAACATTTATAAATGTTTCTGTATCACGCTCGTTTCATTTAACACTTACGAGCCCCCCAAAAAAAATGCAACGTATTTATTTTTTTTAAATATTTGGTAATGTAGTCAAATAGGACTTTGAAACCTACCTGACTCCGGTGAATCTTCTCGCGGGATCTTGAAGAACTCTTCTATAGTCTGTAGTACGAATACGTGAATCTGTTGGCGGGAGGTCCATTATGGTATTAGTTCTTTTGTAAGTGGGTCTTTCTATAGTGGGCGTTTTACTGATTTCACTTTGACCTAATGGCAGGTTACTGGTGGTCACAGTTCTTCTGTAAGGTCTTACCGAAGATGACTCCCTGCTCCCCATATTAGACAAACGTGTTAAAGGCGTTAAACGACGCGTGAGCTCTTCTCGAGCAGATTTGACAGCGGCGGTATCGGACGGAGATTTCACCGACGTTGGACTCGAAATGCGTTGCGACGCATCGACCGAGTTTTCCGAAGAAGCTACTGCAGCAGCAGCTTCCCCGGCAGCTTTACCGGCTGCGGACGCCGCTGCCCACACTCCTGATCTTCCATAGTTTTCAGTTCCAGCAGCATTCATACTTTCTTGGGGTCTTTGATTATGAATTATGGAAGGAGAGATGGGCGGAGATTTCGCTGTTGAATCATTGAACCTTTCGTTTCTCCCGGGCTGCCACTGTAGTGCATCTCTGCTGTACGAAGAATTGTACCTATTAAAGCTTGGGTCTTCGTTTAGAGCTGATGATTTCTTGTACTGAAGTGTGTGATAAATGGGAGTTTCATCTCGAGTCGCTGATGACAAGCGTCTATAACCCAAGTCATCTCTTGGAACGGAAGATAATCGCCTATCGTTTAAATTATCCTCAAAATGTGACGACGATAATCTACGATAATTTTGAGATTCCTCTTTCGTAATAGGTGATCGACGAAAGGTTTGTGGTTCGTCTCTCATAGTTAACGATAACCGACGATAACTAGGGGTTTCATCTTTTACTGCTGAGGATGGTAGTCGATATGCCGGTTGCTCGTCCCGCACCACAGGTGGTTGCCTTAAATAGAAAGAAGGATCGTCCTTCATTACTGACGATAAACGTCTATAATTATAAGCATCATCCATATTTACGGAGGATTTTCTTCTGTAAAGAACTGGGTCGTCTCGAGTGACTGAGGCAGCGCGGTTGAAGAAAACCGGTTCCTCTCTGTCCACTGACGGATGCCTCATAGGTCTGACCGACTCATCTGGAAGGGGAGAATGCACCGTAGGGCTTCGAATACCCCCGCCATACAAAACAATTCCATCCTCAGGAGGAAGAGAAGTTGTCCGTGGCCCCAAATTCGTTTTCGAGTTTCTTCTCGTGACTCCATCCCATACTGGAGGAGGCGATGTGGACATCATCGAACTCTGTGGCGATTTTCTGGAAGGACTCATAGATTCCCGAACAGTAATTAAATTGGCTTGCTCTTCTTGCATCAGTCGTGCTTTCGCCGCGGCCAATTGTTGATCCATAGTTTCCCTTGAATCAATTCGTTTCGGTTTTGGCTTGCGTTTCGTTTCATTAAATCTTGAATAATAACTTTTTCGTGTAATGCGGTCCATGACGCTTTCATCCTCCGTTTCTTTTATCTCTTCTAACCCAGAATGGGTGGATTCATTTCCAGATTCTGTTGGTGTTATGCTTCCATCTTCGCTGCAATCTCCGTAAGACTTTTTCCTTGTAAATTGTTCATATTCGGGATGTGAAATTGGTGACAGTTTTCTCGTTTGAAACTGGTTCGAACTCCCTTTCTTACCAGATAAGGTTGGATATAACCCGTATAAATTGATAGAAGGTACGGGACTAGTGGTTATTACAGGGTTTACTTTTTTAGGAGGGGTAATTATACTCGGTGACATGTTTCCAATCCTGGATGTAATATTTATTTCTATTTGTGAAAGATGGTTACAAATGTCTTTGGCAGCGGATTCAAGCGTTACTTCATCAGTCTTTCGAGTATCTGGAAAAACACTTTTGGCTCTGCCTTCATGTTTATCCTCTTTCAGATCATCTTCAGGTTTTTGATTGAGATTTTCTTGACTTTTTGAGAACTTTTTGGTTTTAAATCTAGGTGGTTTTTTCTGCTTTTCTACAATGATTGCTGCGCTTGTACTTTTCGTAGGCAAGAGTTTATTCGAAGTATCATCTAATTTTCTACCTAAAAACTTATTAAGAGCGTTGGAAAGTTTTTTGGAAGACCTTTTCTCACATTTATCCGAATCATCATCATCTTTCGTTTCCACTTCTGAGAAACTTGTTCTCGAAGAACTCTTTTCCAGTTTAGTTTTCAGAAATCTGGATGGTCTTTTAAGCTTAAATTTATCCTCTTTTTCGAGGTTTTCTTCTTCAGCATCTTTGGTAGCTCGTTTCGAGTCGTGTTTTTCTTCTCCAACGTTCGATAATGATCTACTAAACTTTGAAGTAATAATTTTATACATTGATTTTGGTTTATCTGGTTCTTTTATTGTTTTTTCTTTCTGGATTTCTTTTTCCTTCGGTTTCGGAATGTCGATGATGATACTGGAATTGCTTTTCAAATCTTTCGTAGGATCTGAAGAAAGTTTACTAACTTCTTTTGTTGCAGTTTCCGTTTCGAGAGGTGGTGATTTCGATCTTTCAAACTTCTTTTCAATGGAAGTTTTAGCTTTTTTGAAGTGCGATCTGTTTGAATCAGATTTGGCAAGAATTTCCGAAGATGGTGGAGGGGATTTCATTCGTGTTTCAACATTACTGTTGTTTACTATATCGATAGCTGACCCTAATTCTCGTGATTTAGATCGCTTATAAGCCTCGAAAGGCGAGATTCGTCTCAGGGTACTAGAATTTAGTTGTGTAAATTTTTCACTCGCAGCTTCTATTGCCGGTTTGATATCTCGCGATTTACTTTTCCGGTAAACCTTCGCAGGACCTCTTACTGTTCCATCCTTCGTTGAATCTGACGCGTTAATAATGTCGATAGTCGCTTTCAGATCTTCCGATCGCCCCTTTCGGTAAGGTTCAACCGTTAAATAGTTTTTGGTATCTGTTGCTGATGATCTTTTATTTTGATCATTCAATTTTGATAAAGATTGACCAAGATTCCAGGCGAGTTTTGAATTTTCAGAGGGAGGCTCAGCTCCCACTACGTAGCCATTCCTCTTTTCAAAATTATTTAAATTTGCTTCGTTAGGTTCAATTGACAATTTATTATTAGTTTTCTCAATTTTTACACGATTACTAGGAATAGGAGTAATTTCGGATTTATCCTGAGTTAGATTTATCTGTTTATCTACGTATAAATTCTTATGAGAAGCATTATTTGGATTCAAGTTGGGATTGTACGGTATGAAAGTATTTTTTGAAACTTTTTCTCCCGAGCTGTTTTCCGTAATATGTTGATTTTTCACCGTGCCTTCGTCATCAGTTAGAATCGTATTTTTAGTAGGGAAGTTCTTTATGGAAGACGCGGAACTCGCGGAGGCTAATTGTTCAATGATTGTTTTTGAGTCAGCTGGAGATCCAGAATTAGCGACAGAATGATTGTGAATTTTTGTTGTTGTTGTTGTTGTTGGTTCGGAGGGGAGATTGTTAAACTGACAAGGATGTTAGGATTAGAACTGCTATGATTCGTTAATGGTTGTTGCTTTTGGAATGATGTGAGGCTCTTACTTGGCTTTGGAGTTACGAGATAACCTTTGCCTCCAGGTGGTGTCAATTTAAGCAATGTTTTTCCTTTCAGTTTTTCGGAAAGTTCGGAAACTTCGTCGGGAACAGATTCTAATTCAGTAACGAGATCTTGTAACTGTTGCATCGACTGCTTTTCTTTTGGTTTCTCTTGAACCGCTTTATTCAAAATAGAGGAAGCTAACGGAGCTACGAGATTGTTATCTCGCTGCTCATAGTGCCCACCAACCCTCCCTGTGGCTTCCCCCGAAGGCGATGATGAACTGCCTACAGTAGAAAGAGGTCTCTCCCGCGAACCGGCATTGTCTGAAGCTCCGGCCGAAGGTGTATTTTCGTTAAAACTGCCGTATAAAGTTGCTACTCTATCAATAGGTTCTTGGCTGAACCTTGCTGGTAAAGTCGATTCAGACGGTTGAGAAGATCCTGGTAACGTCCCAGAAGATGAGGCGGCATCCCACGAAATTCTGCTCCCAGGTTTTGCGGCATCTTCTCCATCGTTCTTGAGAGGGAGGTCTCTGGAGAGCGTTCTGGAATAGAATTGACGCCTGGATGGAGTGAAAGAAGCGAACCCTTCGTCTCCTTCCACCACACTTTCCTCTCTGCCAGACCTCCTTGTGCGCCACCCTGCGGAAATCCTACGACTCAAAGATTGCTCCCCTTTCACTCCTCCACCAGAGGTTATTCGTACACAAAAACAAACAAAAGAAACAAAAAAAAGAAATTAGAAAAAACGGAAATAGACGCCGCATTACGGATGTAAATTGATATTAAAAATTTATCACTAGTAATGGTAAACACAAGTTTTAACGAATAGAGACGCGTGTTAATTATTTCTGTTAACGTAATTATCAGAACGTACAAAACAAATGCGTAAAAGATCACTAGGGAGAACGGGTAGAGTACGATTTACTGTATAAAGTTATTTTTTCTGCGTAAAATTTACATGAACCGGTGTCCGTAGGTCAGCGGATAATATCGTTTCCCTGTAAGCGAAATGAAGAGAGAAGTCTGGGTTCCAGTATGGTATCTACGAGGCAAATAAGGTTCTTTGATTGGACTCGAAGACTGTAAAATAAGCGCAGTTCTGTAAGATAAACTTTTTATACTTTTTTGAGTCGAGTCAAATACAAATGATCTTCAAAAATATGTCAAAATCTATTTATTGCACGAACTTAGGAATAATAATATTTGAGGTTCTTTAAACCTCCTTCGTAACGACGAAAGTCATACCATGGGGGGACCTACAGCTTTACGTGGAATCCGAAAAATCTGCGGGTCGCTACATCATCTGAACGCGGAGGGGGGTCACCCGTCAAACTTCTGAATGGACTTAACCTCTAACGTAGTCACGACGTAGCGTAAATGAAAATTGGAACCAAAACGTTTCGGTTTTCAACGCTGAGCCACCTCATCAGGTAACTGCAGAATCAAACAGTGAAGCATACGTGATACGAACGTTTCGTGCCTAAAGAATACTTATCAATCCGAAAGACTTCTAAAGGCAAGAAAAGAATTGAGAATAATGAAAAAATAAAAAATAGTGTAATATTCATTAAAGTATTATTTACAAACGTATGGTTTCATTTATACGTGTCAAGTCCCCTTCCCAGGTTACAATGGGCTCATATGTACTTAAAAAATGTAGTTATATTTTATTATAATGTATATTTTACGCACAGTACTTTTTTCGTTTGATTCCAGAGTGGTGCTGGTGATAATGATGATAATGCAGGAGTGAGGGTAATGGCGAGCACTGTGCCAGTTTGTGGCCCTCTTTACTGATTACACTAATCAACAGCCAAAATGTATCTTCGATGAAACCATCATTTCTTTAGTAATTCGACGTCGCTGAATCCGAAAATGACCTTCATTTTGCATGATTGGTTCGCGTTTAGAAGATACACGGGTGCCCTGTTTTCACTATTTCCCAATTGAAATGAATATAATCATTGAAGCATAACATATGCCAACACTGTAGAATGTGCTCGTTTGGCAACCTCGTTGTCTGGCGCCATCTTGAGTACATCGTAAATCCCTTTAGCTCAGTTCTAGAGTGACGCTTGTTGTGGTGACACGTTATTTCACATTTTGACAGTGCTTTTGTAGTGTTTCCTCGTAATTTGCACCTGTGGTTAGTTCATGACATATAGAGTGTAGTGCGTGTTAAAGCGTAATCTTGCGATCAGTTTCTCATTGACGTTATAAGCAAAATGCCACGTAAATGCGTTAATGACTCAAATAACTTTTGCTATATTTGCGGCAAAGTAACATTAAAATCGCAAAAGAAGACGTTAACACCTGCCATCAAGAAAGCGTACCATCTTTATTTTAAGTGCAAATTAGGAGATCAGGACAAAACGTGGGCGCCGCATATATGCTGCATTACATGTGCAACTACTTTACTTGAGTGGTACAATGGGAAACCGAGGTCAATGGGCTTCGGCATCCCCGTCGTGTGGAGGGAACAAAGTAACCACGTGGATGACTGTTTATTCTGCATGGTTCCGCCATTACGTGGAATTAGTAAGAAGAAAAAATGGACCCTCAAGTATCCTAATGTTCCATCCGCCATTCGACCTGTGCCCAATCCTCCTACCTCCTCACACACCCTCGATTTGGATGACGAAGAGCATCCTGTAACGAGTACAGATGAAGACATTGCACATCCCACAACATCACAAGATACCGACTTTGTGCCCAGTGAACTGTCTACAGAACCGCATAAAATCACCCAACACGAACTGAATTACCTCATCAGAGATTTGGACTTACCGAAGTCTAAGGCAGAATTGCTCGCCTCACGCCTTCAACAGTGGCATCTTCTTGATGATGTCCAAATATCCATGTACCGCACTAGGCAATCCACGTTGGAGACTTTCTTCATCAAACATGGTGACTTCGTGGTGTGTACAGATGTTGTTGGTTTAATGAATGCTCTAAATATAACATACAGAGATGACGAATGGAGGTTGTTCATTGATGCCTCTAAGCTAAGCCTTAAGGCTGTACTACTTCATAACAAAAACGAAAAAGCTGCCATTCCAATTGGATATTCTGTCCACATGAAGGAGACATATGAAAATATGCAATATCTGCTTCACCACATAAACTACAACGCTCACAAATGGAGCATATGTGGTGATTTGAAAGTGCTCGGCATGTTACTTGGTCTCCAGCAGGCAGTGGTGGGCGCGGTACCAAAATTTGGGGGTGCGTTACGCGGTACTGCGGTACCTCAGCATGCCCAGTGTGTTACGCGGTACTGCGGTACTTTTTCAGGTCCCCCTGGTGCGTTCCGCGGTACTGCGGTACTGCACACAAGAACAACACAAGTAATAGCACATATTTTCAGAAATTGCATATCGGCGATTTCGCACCTGAACTTTCTGCCATAATGGCTAAAAATCGATCTTTGTCACAGAAATGTAACACACGTGCAACCGGCTCAAAAGCAAGCACTGCACTGAGGCGTTGTGATAGGATGGCAACGTAACATGTTCTGAACGAAAACTTAACGTGTCTAGAGTTAGGCTGATGCAACACACGCAGCATTCGTCTTACTGTACTCCTGTAATAAGGTTTACTTCAAAAAAAGTGTTAATTTTTTGAAAAGTCGTGTTTGTCGGTACCGCGGAAAGTACCGCGGGAAATTTGAATGCGGTAGCGGTACTGCTGTACTTTCAGCGATCCTTTGCGGTACTGCGTTATGCGGTACCGGTTTGGTAGTGCGGCAGTACCGCAAAAAATACCGCAAGTGCCCAGCTTTGCCAGCAGGGTTACACGAAGTACTGCTGCTTCCTTTGCGAGTGGGACAGTAGCCCTGTTCAAAAATCAACTTTTTCTTATTTTCATAGGTTTCTGTACATTTTCCCATGCTTTTTGACCTGAAAAAGCCGAAAATCACAACTATTTTGACCTAGGATGTTGGGAAGCATTGCCGCATGGAGCTTTAAATTTTCTGCCTTGAAATCGGCCAAAGCGCCAATTCCGGGGTCCCTTGAATTATGTTTTGCACTTTAACTTTTGATCTAAACAAGATAGAGCAACAAATTAGGTATCAAATGAAAGAGCATAAAATTAATAAATAATAATAATAATAATAAATAAATAATAAATAATAAATAATAATAATAATTATCTATCATTTTTCAGGAAACAACAGAAACTCAATCAGAATCTAGAAAACCATCTACAAGTTACAACTTCACAATGGCATTAAGCAAGGAGCTGAGGGAGCTCCGTGGGCGCACAGTTGATATCTCAGAACCTCCACGTACTGTCCACAGGCAGGTGTCAACTGGGCCATCTACTAGATCTCTCACTGAAACTTTCCTGGTTGGATACCCTTCAGCTTTTATCAGTGGTTCCCAGCTTCCCACCAACAGACAGGCGTTCCAGTATTTCCTTAATCTTCAGAATTTACCGGAAAATGCAGGGAGGCCTATGGTTCAAGACCTTGCATATGAAACAGTTGAATCTATCATCCCATTCTGGCAGATGGCTAGGATCAAGACAATGACCAAGTACAACGCAATGAAGCTCTTCATGAAACTACATGAGAAACATCGTGCTCTGGTGAAAAGCAAAGGAAGAGCAAGTAACCCTGGAGGAAAAAGAGGAGCATTTGTGCTGGAATTAGACAGCCTGTTCGATATAGGAGCCCCAGATGCAATCCAGGAAATACAGAACAACAAGACTGTTATCCAGAGAGAAGAAAGATGAGGATATCAGGTTCTACGAAGACCAAAGGACTGAGAGGAAAGGTCATATGTCTGGTCATGACAAGATTTTTGAGAGAAGATCCCTGCAGCAAGCAGCGAGGAATGAAAGACTGCAGCATAGACAAGAACAAGGTAAAACTAATTACTTTGAACGTTACAAAAAATTTTAAGTTTTACTCCATTGCGATATTTAGCATGTACTTAACAATTACTGTCTTAACATGTTGTACTATTTTACAGCTGCAGCAGAACAAGAGGCAGTTGTTCATGTGGATGACATTACCTGGGGTGACTCAACTGACAACGACGCTAACACAGAGGACATGGATTACCATCAGCCTCGTCCTGGATGTTCTCACCATCAAGACACTGTGACTAGTGTGACTGACGTTTCCAAAGAAGGTCATGGAATGTGATGTCATCTGCAATACAGCTGATCGTCTTGGTTTATCAGACAATCAAGTTACTGCCATGGTTTCTGCCACCTTGAAAGCTGGAGGGGCTGATCTGGATAACTTCGTCATCTCAACCTCAACAACACGTCGCAACAGAATGCTGTCCAGGTATAATATCAGCCAGAGTCACATGTCCAAGTTTTGTGAAAACCCCCCACAGTACGCTGCCTTACACTGGGATGGAAAGTTGCTCAAAGATGTCTTGGGCAGTGAACCTGGAAGTACCTCAGAGACTTTAGCTGTGCTAGTGTCTGGTCCACCTTCATACACTGAAGGAAAGTTATTGGGAGTACCTGTCATCGACAATTCTTCTGGCACAGCTCAGGCTGAGGCTTCAATGGATTTACTGGAGACATGGGAACTTACGGATAATGTTACTGCCCTTGTTTTTGACACTACATCCAGTAACAGTGGAGTTCACAGAGGAGCTGCCAAACTGCTAGAGAAAATGCTGAACAAAAAGGTGTTTTATCTGGCCTGTCGACATCACATCCTGGAAATCCTAGTAGGAGCAGTTTGGGAGAAGCTGTTTGGGAAGGTGAAGGGGCCAGATAATCCCTGGTTTGAGCATCTGAAGGATGTTTGGACGGACTTGTCCAAGGAAAACCCAAAGATGCTGGCTATCAACAGCAAATGGCTGAAGGAAAAGAAGAAGAACAGTGAAGAAATACTCCAAGACATTCTAACAGCAGAAAGGCTTCCAAGAGCCGACTACAGGGAAATGGCTGAACTGACAGTCATTGTTCTTGGAGGAACGCCTCCTCGAGGTATTCACTGGAGTCGACCAGGCGCCATTCATCAGGCCAGATGGATGGTCAGAAACCTGTACTCCATGAAAATGCTGATGTTTGCAGATCAACTTGAGTACGACGAAGACACTGTATCAAAGCTGGAAAGGCTCAACACCTTCCTTGCGCTGTTCTACACTCCTGTATGGATGATGTCAATGTCTGCTGCAGATGCTCCCGTGAATGATCTAAGTCTAATCCAGGACATGTTGAAGTACAAGAAAACTGACCCAGAGCTTGCTGATGCAGTACTTAATAAGATGGAAAACCACAAATGGTACCTGACGCAGGAAGTCGTGCCATTTGCCCTGTTCAGCAGTAGATTGAGTGACACATTGAAGCACGACATTGCTGCCCAGTTACATGCCACTGAGAAGCCAGACAGCTTCAGAACAGGAAAGCCTCTATTCCAGAGAGTCACAGCTAAGACCACCCTGGTTGATCTCATTGGCCCAGAATCACATTTCCTGCTGGACACACTGAACATTGGATCCGAGTGGCTTCTGGAACCTGTCACGTCTTGGCCACAGAATGAGGACTACAGAAAAGCGTTGGACTATGTTAAGAATCTGAAAGCGGTGAATGACATTGCTGAACGTGGTGTCAAGATGATGAGCGACTTTGCAAATGTCATAACAACAGATGCCAAGCAAAGGGACTATCTCCTTCAAGCTGTGTTCAACAGACGCCGCTTTGACAGCTTCAAGAAACAAACTCTCAACAACTGACTGTGTAAATGTCATTATGAAATTAATCATCATGTAATGCTTTCACTTCTTGATCGATTAGACTTGTGACAAAATGTTAATCTCAAATTTGTGTCATGAATAAGGCGCCTTGTCTGCCTTGAGTGTGAGAAAACGAATTTTGTGATATTTCTGAAATCTTTGTATGTACCAATGTGCCATTTCTTGTTCCAAGACTATCATAATTGTATAAGTTAGAAAGAGGATTAAAAACACTTTAATTTGGTGCCTATTTTGTTGCTCTATCTTGTTTAGATAAAAAGTTATAGTGCAAAACATGATTCAAGGGACCCCGGAACTGGTGCTTTTGGCCGATTTCAAGGCAGAAAACTTAAAGCTCCATGCGGCAATGCTTCCCAACAACCTAGGTCAAAATGGTTGTGATTTTCGGCCTTTTCAGGTCAAAAAGCATGGGAAAAAGTACAGAAACCTATGAAAATAAGAAAAAGTTGATTTTTGAACAGGGCTAGTGGGACAGCCGTGCTAGGTCACAGCATTATGAAAGGAAGGATTGGCCTCTAAGAGAACGTTTAGTGCCAGGTGTGAAAAACGTTTCGTGCGAGCCATTAGTAGAACCAAGCAAAATACTTCTACCACCGTTATATATTAAGTTAGGGCTTATGAAAAATTTTGTGAAGGCACTCAATAAGGATGGAAAGGCATTTAAGTATCTTTTCCAGAAGTTCCCGAGACTCAGTGAGGCAAAAATCAAGGAAGGCATATTTGTTGGTCCTCATACGAAATCTGATGAAAGATGAACATTTCGAGACACTTTTGGAGGGCGCAGAAAAAGAAGCTTGGGTCTCGTTCAAGTCAGTGTCGCAAAATTTCCTTGGAAACAACAGAGCTCCAAATGCAGATGAATTGGTGGATAATATGTTGAAGGCGTACCAAAGAATGGGATGTAACATGTCTCTAAAAATTCATTTCCTCCATTCCCATTTCGACTTTTTCCCGGCAAACCTTGGTGAAGTAAGTGATGAACATGGGGAACGTTTTCATCAGCAGATTTCAGCTCTTGAGAAACGTTACCAGGGCAAGTGGAATTCATCTATGCTGGCTGATTTCTGCTGGTCAGTAATAAGAGACACTACACAGTCAGAGTACAAGAGACAGGCCAAGAGGAAACGACATTGAAGCGAGTGTGCTCCTTAAAATACATATATGTTGTGGGATAAATTTTTACCAGTACTTACACAATAATTACCATGATATCTTAAAAACGCGAACTAATTAAACAATTTCACTATCATTTTCAAATTCAGCATGCAAAAATACATAAGAATCGGGTACTTTCATTAAAGATACAAAAAATTCCTTAAAATTTGTTGACCAGTGTTATTATACTACTATTAAATTACTATTACTAGTTAGTATAAACAGTATTATTAGTTACTTTAATTTATTGAAGATATTATTTAGTTTTATTACACAATTTAGAATTTAAAATTATTTGTGCAAAAATTTTGCCTTTACTGTTGCAGTGAACATTCTTTTACGGTTACTCCCTTCGTCCGAAAAAGGGGATCTGTAATAACTTTTGGCTTTGGGGGGAGAAAAAACAAAAAGTAACAGCTTGACCCTCTATACTCCCCACAGAATTAGCGTGGGCGTGAACTCTCAAGGGTCATCAAAACCCGGTCAATCACGGAGTCAGGTGGTAGGGACAACTCCAACCACGGAGAAGGGTCACTACACTCATACAACTAAACAAACCCAATGTCGCTTAACCTCGCTGATCTAACGGGAAGCGGTGGTTATGTGGTCCATGGCCTATCGGATAATTGAATTAAAAGTAATGAAACAAAAATATCGTACGATTTATATATTTATTTAAATGATTTTTTAAGAGATGAACTGAAAAGGGTGTGTAGAGTATTTCCTTTTTTTTTTTAAGCAATAATTTTGATTTGAAATGTCCATAGTTGGTTTTTTTTGGGGGTGTGGGGGTTGTTAACAAATTTTATCAATAATCTGGTTATAATAATGAAGGAAAAACCTCCACTCTTACCCGAATAAAAGTAATATTGGAAAGAATGCAAAAACACACCATATATAATTAGTCATTCCCATGCCAGTCGTGACGTCATTAAAAAAACAGTCTGAAGGTAACCATAGAAACGCGAGTTACCTCCATGGTTCAAAGTATCACGCCAAAATTCAACTTAAAAGTGTTAGTAAAACTATATAAGAAAAATTATTTTTATTTTTCAATAAAAGAAACTATAATAATAATAATAATGTTTACAAAACATATTATACTTTTATACGTGAAAATAATTTTTTACAAAGTTAAAAATATTAATATTAAATTAATGGCACACTGAAAAATTTTGGTTTTATTATAATGTCAAAACGGCCTAACAGTTTTGATATATATATATATATATATATATATATATATATATATATATATATATATATATACCGGGTGCGGCAAAAGTAACGCCCTTTTAATAATTGTATCTATAGTTTTATACAGTATAATTTTTTAGTTTTATATTGTATCATTTTGTTATTTTTTAGTTTTTACTGAGAAAGTAATTATTTTTCTTAAAATGCTGTATTTTTCTTAAAAACCTTATTTTCTCTTAAAATGCTGTAATTGATTTATTTCCTTCAATAAAAGAGAATAAACTAAAAAGGGCGTTATTTTTGCCGCACCCGTTATATATATATATATATATATATATATATATATATATATATATATATATATATATATATATATATATATATGGTTCCAGATCTTCAGTGTTCCTCATATCCGGCGCAATCCCTCAGTTCCTCTCGTTTTCTAAATTCGGCTCCTGAGTCGTATATGTGGCACGGCACCCGATCAATCAGATTACCGGAACATCACACGACTCGCTGAGAATGTTATATATGACTACTACTTTCCCTATTATTATTTTTTTAATGTTTTA
This sequence comes from Bathynomus jamesi, assembly GCA_023014485.1. Classification (NCBI taxonomy): domain Eukaryota; kingdom Metazoa; phylum Arthropoda; class Malacostraca; order Isopoda; family Cirolanidae; genus Bathynomus; species Bathynomus jamesi. The sequence goes on along the minus strand of JAJOZX010000081.1, from coordinate 394,649 downwards.
CCCAACTATATTCATTTATAATACAATTTAAATCAATAGTAACGTGTGCTAATAGTTTTGCAAGACAACATCTATTTGGAAGCAGAGGGGCCGAATGTTCCTTATATCCGGCGTGTCCACTTTCTGGTGGGAGGCCATCCCAATTACACCGAATATAGGGAACCTTACTGTGTGTGTGTTTTAAAAGAATCTGTTACCACATATTGCTTTCTATTTGTTATGAAAATAATAATGCTGAAATCGGATGCCATTTAAGGGGTAATTGAAAAACCACGTGGTCCTTTTTCGGGTGGTTTTCAACCCCCCCCCCCCCCCCCCCCCCACTTGTGGCCAACGACTTAAACCCCCTCCACAACCATGTGGTCTTCTGATGTCACCCCATCCCTTCTTAATCTTACGTAAAATGTAAGGTGCCATATTAGATTTCTTATATTATTGAGAGGTAATGAGGTAAATGAACGATTAAAAGGCATATCTTCTAAATAAACTGTGTTAATTGTTTGTTTCTTTAACTGAAAATAATGTCTTGACTAAGAAATTTAATTTGGATGTTCAAAAAATTATTTATTGGAGAATACATATTTGAGGCATACACATTAATTGGAGCATAAAGTGTAGCGTATTTATATTTCTTCCCGAGGCTGTACTCTTTGGCTCTCTGGGACGTGGCCACGTGGTTAAACGTCAAGACCCCACCTCTCCCGTGTGGCCCTTGTTGGCCAAATAAGGAACCTCTCGGTATTCACACAATTCTATCACGATCACGGAATCTACACTGAACGTCCCGCAGGACATCCTTATTGACGTTGTTACATTCTTGTTCTATATTGTCTTTTAACTGTTGAATAGTTCGTTGTTTTGTCTGATAAACAACCGACTTTCAGTATCCATGTAACGTTCAATATACAGGGTGTCCGAGAATTATCTGTACAATTTTTGGCTGTTATTAAAAATCAACCATGAAGTGTAGAAATTCCAGTGTTGTCCCATTTTACAGAGAATCTCTAAGTTTTTTCCGATACCAAGTTTTGACAAGTTTTTTAGAAATTCCAGCGTGTCCGAACATTATCTGTACAATTTCATCTTTTAATAAAATTCTTGATAACACACGTAAAATTCTTAAACAAGATTATTTAGAATCTGTATTTTCAAAAGTTTCTTTTATTAAAGTAACGTTGTTACAAACATTCGATATGTGCACCATTAGTGATTCGCAAAACATCCAATCGATACTCCAAATGTTGCCATGTACGCTGCAGCATATCCACATCAATTCGCTCAATAGCAGCTGTGATTCTTGCTTTTAAATCATCAATGTCTGTCACCCGCGTACATTTCTAAAAAACTTGTCAAAACGTGGTATCAGAAAAAACTTAATGATATTCTCTGTAAAATGGGACAACACTGGAATTTCTACACTTCATGGTTGACTTTTAATAACAGCCAAAAATTGTACAGATAATTCTCGGACACCCGGTAGCTTAAGACAGTATTTAATTTTAATTTATTTATTATTTACAGTGGTTCCCAACCGGTTTTGGCTTATGGCCCCCTTAGGAACCTTATTTTTTCCTGTGGCCCCCATAAGCATTATTTTCAGTAGGTAATATGCAGATTTAACTCTATTTTACAAAATAACATTTTCCTGTGGCCCCCTTCAAATGTGCCATGGCCCCCGGTTGGGAAACAGGCTGAGGCTTAAGTGATCGAATTTACTTGTGTCAACACCTGAATGGCATCCAATTTCAACATTCATTGTCTTCATAAGAAATAAAAATAATCTATGGTAACTGTCATAAATGCCTGAAGCTTGTAATTATAAATATAAATATATATATATATATAAACTTTTCTTTAAATACACTGAAAGGTTTTGCACAATCCACAAACTACATCAAAGCTACACAAAATCTACACAATAAAATTGTTAGTGATAAAATCTAAAAAAAAAAAAAGTTTGTTAATGAAATAATATGCAATATTCTCCGAACTAGATATTATATATATATATATTATATATATATATATATATATAATATATATTAAAATTTCAGTGAAGTAATGCCTATAGTTTTAGTATATTTTCAGTTCATTTCTCCTTTGAAGCTATTGTATATACAGTCATCTCAAAAAGTTCTGTCCTGGTATT